>ML862530.1:0-23498 GCA_009831015.1 Picea engelmannii
ATGATGTGAGCATTAATCATTTTTTCAACTTCCTCTCTAATGGTAGCTTATAAGGTAGGATTGATGGGTATTTTCCTTTGCCTTACTAGTTTCACTTCTTCCTTAATAGGAATAGCATGTTGAATAAAATTAGGATCAAAACCATGAAGATCCTCATATGGCCAAGAAAATACATCTTTAAATTCACAGAATAACTCCATGAATTTCTATTTTTTCTTTTCTAAACATTGGGCTCCAATTTTCAAAACCTTTGGCTCATCATGAATCCCAATATTCACTGAAATAGTACTACCAATTTTTCTTTTTGACTCCTCTTATTTATCTTTCTTGTTACCAACATCATTAGATTAGAATGATCTTTCTAAATGATTCATTCCTGGAAACCTATTATCTTCAAGAGATATAATTTCCTTTCGTTTAATAGGTTCGTTCTACAAGAAAGTACAAATACTTTCGTCATCAGGAAAAACTTTCCATGATTCTACATTATCACGAAAATGTGGACGATATAAAGACATAAATGTACAATCAGACCTCTGAGGGAGTGATTTCCTTGTAGGACTGGCTTCAAAAACAACAAGCCTATTAGCCATTGAATTCAAGTCTCTGCTTATATGAGTAATGTTAAAAGATAAAAAAAAATTGATATCAAATACCATATTGCCTATGTATACCTTTTAAGTAAATTTTTTGAGGGGATATAAATTAGTATAACAAAATTTACAATAAGTTATGAATCCCCAAAAATAGTAAGATGATAGCAGCCAAGATTGAAATCATTTTCAATACCAAGGATCAAGGCTTCAAAATTGGTGGCATTATTAGTGCAAGAAAATTCTAGACTATAAGAAAAATTGTGAATCTTTCCAAAAATAGAATACAACTATGTTTGTTATGTTTCCCTCACTAGAACATGCACCATCAAAGTCCATGTGCCACATTTTGTCTTCTATATCTAGAGGGGGTGTGACAAAATTGTTATCTTCTTCTAGAAAAATAGACTATACAGCCATGTCTTCCTCAATATAGTTTACATGAGGTTGTGGAAGACTCTCAATATAAATTGAGATTCATCCCTCCTTGAGAACAATGATGTTATTTCCATTCTTTGGAATAGACATGTGTGTCCCATCTAGTGAAATATAACCACCATTCAAAGCTTGTCAGTATCTTCCTAAAATGATATAATAATTTTTTATTGGTATGTCTATCACTTGAACATTGCAAGTGGTTCTTATTTTTGGATGAGCACACAAGACTAAGGTCACATCTTTGATTTCACAAATTGTAACTTTTTTTTACTATTGTAAGACATCATATTCTTTGAATTCTCATTTGTACATGGAATACCTAACTCTTCCATGATGCTCTTTGAAATGACGTTAGGACCTGATCCACCATCAATTAGGAAGCAATGATAAATTTTGTCCATTATCTTTACAAAAACACAAAAGAGAGGCTTTTTAACATAACTCCTAGGATCATATAAACCTACTTCATTTGTATGCATTCCTTCTTCACTTTTCTCTTTATATAAACTAGCAATTATATAAGTTCCACCTTCCATGAAGTCTCTCATATGTCTTTGTTTCTCAGGGACAGTAACCATATCCAATAAATATTCATTTGTTTTTATTGTAGCTAGTTGTTTTAGAATATTGTACTTAGAAGAAGAAGGGGAAGAGGTTGAAACCTCTTCCCCTTTTTTGTGCACCCTTGGTAACCTGAGCATTGGTTTTCTGAGAGAATGAGCTTGGGGAAAAATTAGTCTTGGGAATACCACCTTTGTCTTTGCTAGCATAAGATTTGTTTCAAGTATTAATCAGCATAAAATATTGTTCTAGAGCCCAATCTAAGGCAACAATAATTGTATCAGTTATTTTTCCAAAGATTTGTTCTCTTGCATTATTTTTTACCTCATAGGTACTCTCATCATGATTATTTTTACAAAAAATGCACTAAGCTCTCGAAAGAATAGCCTTTGGTGGATAGTTGTTAGGCTGAAAAATATTTGGATAATTCCCAAAAGTACCTTAGGTAGAAGTTTCACCTGGGGAAGATGTATAAGTCACCCATTTTCTCTCAAAATCAATCATATGATTTCTCATATATTGTACCAACTGTAGTTCACAATTGACATATCATTTTGTTTAAAAAAGTCTTCAACAGGAAGACTCGTTCTAGCCAAGTATTCCTCATATTCCAAGCATGTTTGTAGTGTAGATCCAAAACTATTGGCATTCTTCTCCTCAATCCTATGTCTATAGGAAGAAGGAAAAGTGTTGGAATAATGCATTAATGTGGCCTAATTATGAGGTCTGATGACTTCAAGGATTTGATTATACAATTTGGTGAAACGTAGATTGAAAGATTTTATATTTTCACCCTTGATATGCACAAGTTAGTTATATAATGATTCGAAAGAGGATCATGAATGAAACAAAATGGTTTGTTGATCGCTCAATAAAAGTTCAGGTTACAAGTTTAATGGAAAGAAAAAAAAAGTGGAGAACTATGCTACAAAAGATATTAAGTTCATTATTGATACAAAAGTAGGATCCCCAAAATGGAAACAAATACTATGACTAAAGGTGGTTTCAAAAGACGTAATCCAATGCTACAAAATGTTGAATCTTACATCGCAAAAGACTCAAACAATCAATTCATGTGGCATATTGGGAAATGATTCTACAATTACAAATATCTTCTCTTTGTTCTCTTGAATTCTCAATTCATTAAGTTTAATCCTTTTCAAAACTATGGATTAAAGGGATTAAGAGAGGCTAGGTAAGAAGATACCTAGAGTAGTCTTAGGAGGGAATTCCATAAACTAGCTCCAACCGCCCTTCCACATGGCATGAAGCCCACTTCTAATGAGACTCCTCCATGTTAGAAAATTGCAGAATTGTTAGTCATAGGAAAAAAAAAATACTCTTCCACTACATGTTTTTGGTTTCACTCATTACAAGGAAGGTGTTTATATACATTAGTCGATCAACATTAGTACATACATATCCATTCTTAGTCTTATTATTTTCTTCTTATTTTCCTTGAATATTATATACTTATTCATTTTTTCCCTTTAAAATGTGGGTTGTGTATCGGGCTACCATCAAGTCTGCAAGTCCGCAGGTCTAAAAACCTGCAATTCTACACTTAGTCACTTTTCTTACCTCACAATCCCAACACTTAGTCATTTTTCTATTTTTTCAAAGACCAATCCACTCCTTATCCTGCAAATTCTCATGTCCCACAATCCACAAACATGTTGCACTCAGAATGACCCCTTTTATTTCCACGTCATGTATAATGCATTGCTTACCTTTTCATACTTAGCCAATTTTCATGATTGTGGATGTGGGACAACCTTCCATTTCATTTTCCTTTTTCCTTAGACCCACATTCTCGTAACCCGAAATATCATGTCCTCCAAAATGACTCATCCAATTCTGCAACCCACAAAAGAGAATTTTATTACAATTAGTTTATTTCACCATTGCAAATGCGAGAATCTCGTTAGAATATAATGGATGTGCTCATTTAACCATAGACAATATAGCAATATTGTCACCCAACCATAGGCCGAAGCCACCCCCAAGCACCTTAACCTTGAAACAGAATCATTCTGGAAGAAAACCCTAGGTTGGATAGCCAAACAAAGGTGTCTCACCTTTCTCCAACGATACCACACCAAGAAAGAGTAACAAGAGATGATCCGAGAGTCCAAACCATAACCAAGAGAGAGTCCAAGCCAAAACCAAAATCTTCTAGTTGCAGCATCTACAATAGCATCTCTCCTCCAAACTTGCGCACAAACTGGCGAACTGCAGTGCACACAAGTGTTGCTTCTGTAGTTCTAAGAAGACTGGCCTCCTGTATTTATACTATTTCTGGAAGACTACCCAGGCCGACTTTTCATTCTGGGTACTAATTCTTTAGTATATAACATTTCCTTTAGATGACTTCTTCTCTTGGAGGCTAATAACCTAATACAAGTCATTCTCTTGAGTTGACTTGTCTTCTAGGGTTATTAACCAATTAATTAGGGTTTCTTCTTGCTTCCTGGAATATTCTATTCTAGTCAGGTTTACACGTGGAGGTAAATACCTCCCACAGCTACCATAATATTAACACTCCCTCCTATCTAGGGAGGTATTGAAGGTAATGGTCTTGAGCACAAACATACCATTCACCCGGTAGCATCAACATAGTCATATAGACTAACTCATGATTAGATCATGAGCACCATCATCACTATCAGTGTCATCAGTTGCATCATCTCTCGAAACAATACTCCATCTAAGTAATCAAACATGATGTTGGATAAGTCACTCACTCCACAGAGTGACATAAGAGCCATTATTTGAATCCAGACATATATCCTAGAAGAATAAATGTCCATCTGGGGAATCTTTGTCCATTGATCATCCATCTAGATGATAATTATTTCCAACACTACTGATAGTTTTCAAGGAAATCAGAACAATGTCATTCAATAGAACACAATTGTGTCTATCCATAGTAGTACACAACTACAATCCAATGGTACACTACCACACCAAGTAGCACACAGATACTTTATCAATGACATATAGTCATAATCAGTGGAACACATCCACGACAGTAGTATACATCTACTGTCCAGAGACATACAGTCTCCATAACAATCATATCATCTAATATCAACCTTCATAGAAAACATTGTTATGATATAAACTGAATCCTCTAGGCCATTCTTCCACTCACATCTGTGAGATATGGAAGAGCATCTACCCTCAGAAGGTAAAAACATCAATGATGAGCTATTTGTACTATTCTTCTCAAGCAAGGAAGAATAATTGTCCTGATTTCTGAGCCTAGACCATTCACCTATCTGGGCCATTCCTCTGACACTAAACAAAGTGCAACCTGGAGAGAATGAGTCTGCCCTAGGTAATTCCCGTCCCTGATTGTTGAACCTGGAACATTCACCTATCTGGACCATTCACCTATCTGGGTCATTCCTCCAACACTAAACAAAATAAAACCTAAAGAGAATGAATCTGCCCTAGGTAATGATTGTCCGGACCATTTCCTAAGGAAATGGTTGTCCTGCACTAACCTCCAAAACGGACCATTCTTAAAAAATTCTCACAACTGTGAGCTTCGAAAGAATGACTGTCTGGCGAGGCAGACCAGTCTTCTTGACCACTACTGAGAGTGACCATCAAGAAGAGATATTTTCCTAGACCATTCCCCCACACTGGCCACAAGGGGAATCGTTGTCTATGGTACATAAGCAATCCATCAAACCATTTTCATTGCAAAAATGACCGTTCAATCTAGACCATTTTCCGAACTGGAAAATTCCTATCTGTCAGAAATCTCAAACCACTTTCTGAACTAGAAAGGAACTGCTTGTCCTGGACCATTTTTCAAACTTGAAAAATGACTGCCCATAAATCAATAACACATCAATGCTCCCTCCCAACCTGGGAGTCACCTCTTCCTTTTTCAATAAGGAATTCGTCTCCACGAGCTCTAGCTTGAGTACGCAAACTCTTTCATCTTGGACAAAGGCTTCACCAAAATGTCTGCTTATCTGCTCATCTGTGGAGATATATATTGGAGAACCACTTTCTCTTTTCTGGACTTCATCACGGAGAATGTAATTCTTGCTCTCAATGTACTTCGGTCTTTCTGGAACACTGATTTTCTGAAGGCTTCATATAGCTCTGATCATTATAGTATATCATAGTTGGATTCAACTCTTTTGTTTCCTACTAGCTCATAACATCATGGCAAGGCTCAAACTAGAACATATCCATGTGGCACTTATTTTTTCATCATGAGATTTTGTCATGGATTAGCAATTCATCGTCCTGGACTTCTGAGTAACCATTCTGATTTTTATCATAGAATGTTGTCACCACGCTTCTGTTGTGCATGAGAGGCTCTCCACCAAGTTGTCTTCTTCCATCTTCATACAAAGGTCTTTTCCTGGTATACCTCAAAGCCTTGAGGTTTTTCTACATACATTCTTTGTTCAATTATTCTGGAGAACAGTCTTTGCATTCATCTGATGTAAACTCCAACCCATGGATACTGTGGATGATATAATGGCTCATGTAGAGGTATGTCTGGTTTACTGTATCAAGCAATCATCATAGTCTTCTCCCTCCATCTGGGAGAACCTCTAGTTCTGGATCTCGCAATGCTTACATTCATAAGTATTCCATACATTGTTCTTAATTAGTTCCTCTGCTTGATTTCTTTTAGTGAGTTTAGATGAGGCTGGTAATCTTGTGATTCTCGATACAATGACTAGTTGTTCTGGATTTTCCTTCTCTCTTGGAATATTCATGTTCTTCCTCATGTTTTTCTTTAGCTCTTAGGTCCATGGAGTTTTTTATAGATTCCATGCCTTGAATATTCCAACTTATTTCTTTCATCATTGGATCATGGATGTGGATGGACAACCAGGGATACTTTAAGGCTTATTTTCAAAGAAGACTTCTTCTAAAGTTAAAATGAACACGTGTTTCTCTTCATGGTTGCTACCATTGATGGATACTTCATCATCTTCAATGGATAATATAATTTAGGATTATATCCCTCCTAATCATTGCTTCATGCATGAATGCATGCTCTTATTTTGGAAATATATAATCGGCTCTCTCCATCTAGGAGAGTCCATGCTTACGTCTGCATCCTTATTGCCTTCTGCAAGGTGTCACAAATATTTTTCCAATTTCCTCTTGATTGTTGACTTCTTTTTGTGTTTACTTCTTCTAGGTTTCTTCAATATTGATTCTGATTTTGTCTTATCTTGCAGCTCTTATTTATGTAATATCTTCCACATGAATTGTTACCAGGGGTTGTTGATGTACTTCATCCTTTCATGTGTATTTTCCTGACTTGTAGTCATTGTGATAGCAATCCTTATCTTGTTTTTCTTTCATAGGTATAGTTTCACTTGAACATATTATCTTCTAGGAAATAGATATGCAAGATATGTATAGAAAACATGGTATGTACAAGAACTATGAAGAGTATGGTTACCTTGTCTTAGAAGAAGAAATATGTTTCATCCTGCTTAGTCTTCTTTGAAGGTTCCTTTTCTTCGGAAACTGATGCTTCATGTGTCTCCTTCCTTTTCTTTAGCTCGGCACAATGATTCTTGTAGTGACCATATTTTCGACAATTGAAGCATTGTATTTCTGACATATCTTTTTCTTGATTTGACTTCTTCCTTGAACCAAACTTCCTTTTGTTCCTGAAATTCTTGAATCTTGTTGTGAAGGCTTGATCATCGTATTTCATTTGGGGTTTCTCTTTTACATTGATCCTTGATTCTTCTTGTGTATAGCAAGTCCAAAGTTCTTCAAATGTGGGATACTCCTTCCTTGTGTTCATGCTTGTGGAAAATGCATCCCATGTCTTGGGAAGACCATTGAGTACTATATTTACCAGTTCCTTCTCTGAAATGATATCTTCAATGGATTGTAGTTGATCTCTCAACTGAGAGATTCTCACAAAGTATGATGTTATGTTGTCATCATCATTCATGTTCATGTCAGGGAGCTCATTCTTCAGACTCATTACCTGTCCAATGTTTCTGACTGAGAAGAGGTTTATTAGGGAATTATACATCTTCTTAGATGAATCAAGATGGGAGATGTGGGGTATTAAGTGTTATTTTATAGAGTCCACTATGATACTCATGGCATTGATGTCATTGTCTTTGAACTTCTCCAAAACTGCAATGTTCTGAGGTTCCTTCTCTTTTCCTTCTTCAAACTCCGGTTCCACGATCTTTCCTTTCATGATATCCAACACTTTGTTCTTGGAAAGGATGAGATCAATCCTTTTCTTCCATGCTCTAAATTTAGAAGCCCCTTCTAACTTGTTTTCTGACTTCATAGAGTAAGTCATGGTTGCTTTGACTTGGTCAACCCTAGATTTGACCAAAAACTCAAAATTGACATATTATCTTGCTGAGAGTACCAGGAGATGCTCTAGGATAGGGTGCACTATTATATCTATAAATTAGGTCAATCCCTTCACTTAAGGTGTCACAATGAGAGGGTTAGGGTTTCGTTGTTGCAGCAAAAATTGGTTGCAACTGCAACTACAACTGAGAAAATCCTCCCAATTTATCTTCCAGCAGTTAGACTGTCCGAAGATAGTGTGGGCCCATAACCTGTTAGAATATAATGGATGTGATTGTTTAAAAATATACAATATAATAATATTTTCACCCAACCATAGGACGAAGCCACCCCAGAGCACCTTAACTTTGACAGAGAATCATTCTGGAATCAAACCCTAGGTTGGATAGACAAAAAAAGGTGGCACACATTTCTCCAAGGACAACGCACCAAGCAAGAGTAACAAGAGCTGATCCGAGAGTCCAAACCATAACCAAGAGAGATTCCAAGCCAAAACCAAAATCTGCTAGTGCGCACTTGCACACAAACTGACCAGCTGCAGTGCGCACAAGTGTTGCTTCTGCAGTTCTGAGAATATTGGCCTCCTATATTAATATTATTTATGGAAAACTACCTGGGCCGACTCATTCTGGGTACTAATTCTTTAGTATATATCATTTCCTTTAGCCGACTTCTTCTCTTGGAGGCTAATAACCTAATACAATTCATTCTCTTGAGCCGACTTGTCTTCTAGGGTTATTAACCAATTAATTAGGGTTTCTTCTTGCTTCCTGGAATATTCTATTCTCGTTAGGTTTACATGTGGAGGTAAATACCTCCCGCAGCTACCATAATATCAACAAGTCCCTCCATATCTTTTCGACACTCCATGCTCCCACATCTCACAATCCAGCACAAATCATATTTCACTTTCCATTCTCCACTTTGCACTCCCATAATTAACCATTTTTCATGTTTCTCGACATCATATCACCATTCCTGATAACATTTACCTCCCCTCCACCACATCAGCTACTACTTGCGTGAACCTAAATACAGTTATTGAGTGGCATATATTTCATAAAGGGTTTGTAAGAAATTCAAAATATAACCATGAAAACTAGCAACTTTGAAATAAAAGCTATGGAAGTTGATAATCAAGGAAATACGTGGTAAAATTACTAAAGAATTAAAATGCCTCACTGTAAAAGGATTATATCGACATGAACTCCACCTATTCGTAAAAATAGAAATCATTGTAAAGACATGTCAAGTAAAATAAAGGACTTGTATTGCAGAGACACACTCAACACTCTTGGATGACAAGATTACCAATTATAGTGTTGACAAGCCTATAAGTAGTATTTGTCTCTTCCCCCTGCAAAGAAAGAATTAAACAAGGTTCAGAGTTCAAGAATAACATTGGTGGGTGTGTACCTGAGGTGGCATACTTCAAAGAACTGGTACTTTTGTGCACTAAAATTTAGACACATAATGAAAAATTATTCAAATCCAAGGGAGGCCGCAAGTTTCTTTGTCCCCCTCATTATTCCATAAAATAATGTGACTTCCAAACCCCACTATGTTGTTTAATAATGTTAAAGAAAAATATTTCCTCAACAAACACCAAGGAGTAGAGTTCCTCAAGAATTGTCTCACCAGCCCAAGAATTGACAAAAAATCCACTCAGGTCGAGGTAAGTTCTCTGAAATACCCATACAAAGAGTTTTCCTAGTTTTTTTCCTAAATAATTGGACTAGAGTCCATGGCCTTTGTGCCTAAATACATTGTGTATATTCATCACTATGTTGTTCATGAAGACACCCTAATTGACTAGGCCCAAATCATCTCAAACGAGATTTCATTTTAGCTGAGTGGCCAAAGAAAAACCAGAAATTTTTATACGGCTTCGTATTTGGTCTATGTTATTTCTTACTGTCACGTATTTGAAGACTTTCATAGAGAAATAAATGTTTATTTTAAACAAGAACCAACTTCTATCTGGTACCCAAATTTATGGAGACATAAAGCCAAATACAATTTTCACGCAGTCCAAAATGGTTTCATGTCTTCTTTCAAAAAATTGATCCATGGTCCTATTGCATCGAGGTTGTCACTAGAGGTCGCATCCTTTCTCGTTGAGAAAGGAACTTTTGAAAATTCTGAGGAATTCAATCTTTTGAGATGATTTGGGTTCCATAAGAAACCCTTCTTTTTACCCTTATATGTGTCTAATCGAATTTTTTTCATCGAAGTGTGCAGACATTATAAGTATTGGGAACATTTTTTCAACGAAAAAAGAAAGAAACAATTTATTCCATTTCCATTAAGGGTTGGGGAAATAGTTGTTAAACATATTTCCCATTTAGATGAATTTGTTGGTCAATTGGACTAATTTAGTTTGAAAGGAGCAAAATCCATGAAGGGTTTTGATCCTAAAATCTCATTTTTTGCACACATGTCTATGGTCATATATTCATCATATTTTTGTAAGTTGGAGCGATTCGAAGAAGGAGTGGGAGATAACCAAAATCTCCATGAGGCCTCTATTGAAGAAACCCTTAACGACATTGAAGAATTGGAAAGAACTAATGAGTGCTATAGGTAGAAGGGAACAGAGGAAACTAGTAATAACCCTAATTCACCCAATATATCCCAAAAAGGTGCTTCGACATGAACAAAACCTAGAAGTAGTGGTTTGGAACTAAGAAGTACATCTGCCAGAAATTCAGACGATGGTGGATACAAAGACCCTACAAAGAAAACAATGGAAAAATATCACATTGTACACACTTCCATAAATAGGAAAAGAGAAACTAAAAAAGCAAGACAAGATGTATCTAAAAATGAAGAAATTCCCAAAGCCATGGAAGTAGATGAAGTAATAGAAGAACCCAGCTAGTCGGAGCAAAGATTGATAGAAACTAGGGAAATTGTTTAGGATATGGCTTCCCAAGAGCCAAAAATATTTGAAGAGTTTGTTGCACTTCACCACATGGCCTAACACAAGAATTCTAAGAAAGAGTTAACACAAAAAGTAAATATGAAAAATAAAAAAGTTGTTGAGAAATGGAAATCGAAATCGATTTGCATGGGGTTCCACCCTCAAAAATCAAGGAATTTCATGGTGCAACCGGGGAAGCATTGAAGGAATCTATTTTTTATATTGAAAAAAGAAAATTTATTTTTAAAGGAAAGAATAAAGGAAGTGGAGAAATCTCTAATTCCAAAACCATTATTTGTTGAACTAATCAATTCAACCAGTACTTACTCTTGAACATGTCCCGGAAAGTAGTTCCAAATTGAAGGGTTCATCTAGTTTATTGTTCGCAGTAAGAAAATATGTTGGAGATGGTATCCAAAAGATAATAGACCCAATCCTTGAAATTTGGGAATTTGTAGTATTCCAGATATAAAATAGTATGCAGAACAAAAATATTTTATCTAGAAATGGAATAACAACAATGATATAATTAGAACAATACCAGAATAATACCAAACTAACACCAAAAAGAGCACCTTGATTAATGATAGAAATGTTCACTTGCCTCTTCGAGGGGGAAACCTCCAGCAGAGTAGATCTCTAATACAATAATATCCAAGACAAAACTTATCATACCCTCTACTATTATTTATACTAAATCTATCTATCCAAAAGAACAATCTAGAGGAAGATCCTTCTAGAAGTGGAAGCTTCTATTAGGTCTTCTTGCAATTGACTTATTCCTCCTTATTTCTAGGCCTTATTAATATTGACCTTTATTACATGGAAATATATTATTCTACCCACTTGAGGGGTTAGGTAGGTTAAGTCCCTAATAAAATTAGCACAGAGTTCAAATAGCTTCTCAACAAGGATTATGCACTTTAAGGAATACCTCCAAAAAGAGTTAGAAAATGATGAAGGATTTTATAAAGAAGCAGTGGGAACATTTGCAGTGAAGGTTTCAATCTTGAGTGACACACAAAGAAGAGAACAAAACCTTCCCTCCAATATTCGAATGAAACAGATTAATGTTTGTTGGCTTAAAAGAAACGAATGTCTAAGGGAATTGTTGTATGAGTGTGATGATGTTAACATTAAGAGGGGTGACATATTTTTGAAAATTGTTGATCTTACCAAATAATTGGATGGCCTGCACTTACTAATGGATACAATCATTTTTTCAAAAGAGAAATTATTAGAATAATTAGAGGAATTAAAAATTGCATGGGCTAATGAATTTAGTGACTGGGTTGAATTCTCCAAAGAAAAAGTAGAAAGATGGCTTATCTAATATATAAACAAGAGTGATGATATTGAGTACATGTTTCACTTATTAAGCATTGATTTGAGAGAATTGGAGAATGATCTATTTGAAATAAAGACCAAGCATGAAATGATGGTTGCTCTGATGAGGGAGTATATAGAACAATGGTTAATAAAGGATTTAGTTCAGATAATCGAGACATTTCAGCAAGAAGCAATTATAGCAGTTATGCCACCTCCTTCACAACAACAAAAATATACAAAAGATGACTTGACAAGCAAATGATGGTTCAAAATTTCCATCACAGTAAATCAAGTAGTCACTTTGTTCTTTCCTTCGCCATTTTTCTTTGTCGGTCAATTGTCATTTTTCCTTTTCTATTCCTATCAACTTGTGAAACCTAAGGCTGGCCCCTGACTTTTTTCTTTTGTCTTCCAGTATTCTTTTCATTTTATGGACCACGAGAGCCCCATCCCAATCCTCTTTGAAGGACAAACGCAATTTACTTTTATTGTAACCCAATACATTATTTCTTATTTTACTAAAGACATCTATTATTTTTTAAGGTTCCCGGAGAACTAATTCGGGACATAACATTATTGATATCTCAAACTTTAATTTCTAAGCATGAGATTTCAGATGTCCGTCTATCAAAATATTTATTACATCTAATGAAATGATCATTTAGATTTCTCTGTCATATGTGGTTCATACTTTCCTTTCCTTTGTTGAATATTGTTTCTTACTTTGATGAATGTTGTGATGGAAATGTTGACTTATGATAATGTATACTCTTTTGGTTTACAAATCTTGTAACATAGTGTAAATATTTACTTTCTATAAGATACTTGGCTCTTCTTGGGTATTCTTTGCATGCGAATATTTATTTCAAGAATAATTACTAGTCCTCTCTTGGGCATTTTCAGTTCTTGCATGTTATTTAAACTAGAGGAGTACCACCTCTTTAAAAATGCAGGGGGATTTATCTTTGTGAGGTTGACTTAAAGATTGTAAGACACTCTTTTTTATCAATAGAAGGGAAGAGAGGGATTCATTGAGGAGGTGAAATTATCCATATACCATGCAACAAACAAAATAAAAGAAGCCAATATTGTTGGATAAAGAAGCCAAGAAGCCAATATTGTTGGAGAAAGGGATATTAGCTTATTGTAGCAGAGATCACAGGGTCAAAGATGAACTAGAGTTATATATCACAATTATACAGAGCAAGTAGAATTATGTGTGGATTTTTTTCATGTCAATAAGGTGAAGAATACACAATCCAAACAAGGAATATACTATTGAGACAAAAAACTAGAATTTCATGTTGTTATTATTGAGAATTGCTAGGTTATAGAGAAGGTCATTAGAGCCATTGGCGAATCTTGTAATTTTTTCCCAAGGAAAGCCTTGTGGGAAAACCAAAGGGATGCTTCCACACATTTACAGATGGCATCCCTAGTGAACCCATAAGAATTGAATAGTGCATATCACCTAGGGGGATTCAAACTAGGCACCTATTAACACAAAACTAGCTAAATCACAACAATTGGTTGAGCTAACCCTTTTGGATTGGTAACTCCATTATTTTCCCATCAATGCCATTATAATCTAAATGCATGCCTAAAATTAATTAAATCCAAACAAGAGAGTAGATGGATTATTGAAACTTATAACTACTTTCTCATTAATTTTGAACTAAAATTTGCTACAAGTAAAAAACAACAAACTAATCCATTTCACATTTTTGAACTAAATGAATTAAACACGTGCCCCTGCCTTCTCCTTTATAGAATATAAGGTACAATGAATTTGGGCACATGCACAATATTGTCTCAACTAAAGGTCTTAAATCCTAATCTGAGTGTGTCTTCCTTACATGGATAGATGAGCCAAGTAAAGTGCTTCTCTAGTAGAGATGATTGAGGCTTACAAGCATGCATCCTCCTAGAGCTTTGAGCCCTTAACTAGACTAACTAAACCTTACCTAACTACAATTAGACTTAAATCAAAATTAGAAAAGTTATATTAGAATACAATTGAACTAACACATATACTCTATTGAGGATAACATGCAAATAGTTGAGAATAAATTGTTGAAAATAGAAAAACAATTGTTGGACAACATGATTTAATGTGTCATATTATTGAATCTAAAAGAAAAGAACTATGCCCTCAGTGTCCAATTCAAACTAGTGTAACTAAAGCACCTAGATTTGTTCACAAATGCACCCATGACTAATACACATGCACCTAACCTAGGTTATATAAGACTCCATGGTCCAACAATCTAATCAATCTCATTCTAAGAATCGAAACCAAAATATTACACAAACCATGCTAACATCAAAGTGAATTGTTAAATACAAGTCTTTCTCTTCATTCATAATGTAGCATAAACAATCACAATGTAGCATAAACAATCGTATTGATTAGAATAGAATGTTTATATAAAAGAATTCCTACATATAATATAACATTAAAAGAAAAACCATTCTGTACGTATGCAGAATGTACATCCACATAAACTATAATCAAAATATGTATAATGTACATTCAATCACAAACTATAATCAAAGTATATATCATGTATACCCAATCATAATAAACTTTAAGCAAAATATATATGGAAAACTAATGTCTATGAGAGACAAACTATTAAATTATTTATCTTTCTCAAGCTCTTATTATATATCTCAAATTCAATGTCATTTCATAAACTCTATGAGAGACAAACCATTAAATTATTTATCTTTCTCAAGCTCTTATTATATATCTCAAATTCAATGTCATTTCCACATGATGATTAGCATTTTTAAAAACTAGTAAGATAGCTTAATAATTCTTTATCCTTTGCATTTTCCCAATTAACATGTTCAAAGTTAGTAACTCCCAAGAAATTAATAATATAGCTTAATAATTCTATATCCTTTGCATTTTCCCAACTAACATGTTCAAAGTTAATTACTCAAACGAAAACATAGTTGAAATGTAATTAACACTTAACTAACTAGCATGTTAAAGTTAGTAACTCGACCCAAAACATTCTTGAGATGTAATTAGCTCAAGTTTTTATCCTTTTCACTTCTAACTCTCATGTCCAAAGTTAGTACCACAACCCAAATGGCATGTTCAAAATTAATAATAACAATAGTGAAATTTAGTTAATTGAAACTTGTTGATCAAGTTTTGCATAATTATCATGGAAGCTAAAAATGTTACTCAAATTAATTGAAATGTTTATCAGTTTATATCCATTTCAAGCGTGGATTTTAAGTGTGCATGTACAATAATTCCACTCTAGAAACTTGTACAGATGGGTTAGTGATGAACAAACTTTAACCCTAAAATTATTTACAAAAATATATTTGTATAGATCTAGAACAAATTATTAATACAACTTGGATTTGTATTGTCGTGAGAAAATAGTTGTCATTGTAAATTCATGGGCATTAGGAAATATTTAGTTCCCCGTAGATATGAAACAAATATTTTTCAATGATCACTCCTCATCTTTCCTAGGAGATGATAACTGCGTTGCAATGTTATAATTGGGAATATCAATCATTGCTACAACATTACCCTTATAATCCTTATGCCCAACACAAAAAATATATATACAATTGAGATTACAAATTCATATAAATCTATGACTAAATCTGTTTTTCAGAGGCAAAGGAAAGAACTCGAATCTTATTGTTGCTACAGCCACAACGACAATGTAGAATTACACAAATGAATTGCATAATTGATGCATCACACCCAACACCATCGGTATGTCTTATATATTAAGATAAAAGTATTAGTTTCAATGAAGTTACAATGGTATAATTAGAACCAACTGCCCGTAAAAATAATCAACTACCCGTAACATTGATCAACTACCCATAACCGAAGAAGTTAGAAAGACAAATTAATTAGAGGATGTAATTACATTATTTTAACACTCCCCCTTAACTTAGCAACATTAACCATTACCTTTGAAAAAACCATGATTTCACGTTGGTCTAAGTCTCAATTAGGATTACAACACTTGAAAACTTGTTTAACATCCTTTACTTTTGCACGCTAGTGCAACTTGTCCTATGTTTTATAATATTTTTCTTTCTTTTGCTCCAAACTTTATACTTTGTATACATTCTCTTATTCTTCAACTTCTTCTTTATTCTGGTTTGCTTCTTCAATATTTCCTCATTGTCTTTCTGGCTCCTTCCTCTATCGCCTCTACCTCTACCTCTTGATTTCCTTTCCTTCTGGAAAGAGAAACTTGATTCTTGAATGTGTTTTCAAGCAAGGAATTGTCATTTATGTTGATTATGGATTCAAGGGAGAGAAGAGACCCCATAAATTCATTTACAAAGAGATGATTCAAATATTTTACTTCTTTGATTGTTGCAACTATTGAATCAAACTTTTTGTAAAGGGTTATGAGAACCTTCTCGACTACCTTCTGATTTATAATACATCTTCATCATACATATTCAACTGATTTATAATGGTGGTTACTTGGGCCATGTACTGATCTATTGACTCTGACTACTTCATTTCTAGAGCTTCAAAATCTCTTCTCAAAGTTTGCAATTTCACGGTATTCACCTTGGTGGCATCCTAATAGGTTCTTTCTAAGATATCCCAATCGATTTTAGAGAAAATCACAAGAGAAATTTTTGGGAAGATGGTATCATCCAAAGAATTCTTGATCAGATGCAACATAATTGTATCCATCGTTTTGTGTTCTCTTAACTGATTTTTCTAGGAATTCATCAAAGCCTTTTCGAATACTTCATTCGTTCGTTCTGTATACCCATAGGATACATAATCTCAAACATCGTGAGCCCTCGCCAAAGTCATCTTTTTTATTGACCACACTTCATAATTCTTCCCTATGAATGTGGAAATCTAGGCAAAGGTATGACTACTCAAAGCCATTTTCTTCTTTCACAAAATTAGATTTCTCTTTTAAAGTAACCAACTTCATCTTTCCTCTTTTGTTTGATCCACTATCTTTTTTTGTGACGGCAAATATTCTAGACATATTGAGAGAATTGAAGTCGGATTGTTAGATCAGATTCGATTAAAAGAGGAAAATGGCTTCAAGCTTTACCCAAATTTCTACTTTCACATGCAAGAACTATGAAGTGTGGTCAATAAAAATGGTGACTTTGTTGAGGTATTAGGACATTAGGGGTCATGTATCCCATGGGTATACAGAACCTGTGAATGAAGCAGTCGAATGGGCTTTGACGAATGTCCAAAAAAACCAGTTAAGAGAATACAAAATAAAGGATGCAATGGTGTTGCATCTCATCTAGATTGCTTTGGATGATACCATCTCTCCAAAAAATTCTCTTGTGAGGTTCTCTAAAACCACCTGGGATATCTTGAAAAGAACCTATCGGGGCATCACGAAGATGAAGATAGTGAAATTGCAAACTTTGAGAAGATATTTTGAAACTCTAGAAATGAAGGAGTGTGAGTCAATAGATCAGTACATGACCTGGGTAATCACCACTATAAATCAGCTGAAGATGTACGATGAAGATGTGATCGATCATAAAGTAGTCGAGAAGGTTCTTAGAACACTATCCAAAAAGTTCAATTCGATAGTCAATGTAATCAAAGAAGCAAAATATTTGAGTCATCTCTTTGTAGATGAATTGATGAGGTCTCTTCTCTCCCACGAATATAGAAACAACAGAAATGGAAATTCCTTTCTTGAAAATGCATTCAAGACTTGGGTTTCTCTTTCTAGAGGCAGAGGAAGATCAAGAGGAAAATGCAGAGGAAAAGACGATAGAGGAAAGATACAGAAAGACAATGAGGAAATATTGAAGAAGCATAACAAACTAAAGAAAAATTTGAAGAAGAAGAAAAGTTATGCAGAATATAAAGTTTGGAGCAAAAGAAAGAAATAGCTTGTAAAGCATAGGACAAGTTGCACCAGCATGCAAAAGTAAAGGATGTTAAACAAGTTTTCAAGTGTTGTAAACCTAGCTAATACTAAGACCAATAGTCAATCATGATTCTTACAAATGTAATGGTTAATGTTGTTAGTGAATGTAATTAAGGGGGAGTGTTAGAATAATGTAATTACGTCCTCTAATTAATTTGTCTTTCTAACTTCTTTGTTTACGAGTACTTGATCAGTGTTAGGGATAGTTGATCAGTTTTACAGGTAGTTGGTTAGTTATACGATCGTAACTTCATTGTAACTAATACTTTTATCTTAATACAGAAGATGGATCGATGGTGTTGGGTGCAGTCCATTAATTTTGCAATTCATTTGAGTATAGAGAGCACAGAACGAAGGATGTAATGGTGTTGCATCTCATCTTGAATGTTTTGGATGACACCATCTTCCTCAAGATTTCTCTTGCGAGGTTCTCTAAAACCACCTCGAATATCTTGGAAAACACCTACCAAGGTGAAGACGGCGAAATTGCAAACTTTGAGAAGAGATTTTGAAACTCTAGAAATGAATGAGTAAGAGTCAATAGATCTAGACATGACCCGAGTAATGACCATTGTAAATCAGTGGAAGATGTATGATAAAAATATGATAGATCATAAGATAATCGAGAAGGTTCTTCTCATAACCCTATCCAAAATGTTCGATTCAAAAGTTGTAATAATCAAAGAAGCAAAAGATTTGAGTCGGGTCTTTGTAGATGAATTGATGTGGTCTCTTCTCTCCCATGTATCCAGAATCAACAAAAATGATAATTCCTCGCTTGAAAACACATATTACCGAAAAAGTTAGAAAGAAAATTAATTAGAGAATGTAATTACGTTATTCTAACATAATCAAGGACTGACTAGTCATAAACCGTAGGGCTGTTGGGAACTTGTACTTATTACTTCGCCATGTATTCTTTTGTTCTTGTGGTGTCACTATTACACAATATTCTAAATCCAACAAACATACATGCAGTTTTTTCTGTTTGATGAAATTCATGGAAACGAGAACAAAGAAATCCATTGATGCCACAGTGCAGAAACTGATGAAAAACAAATCAAGGCTACTCACGAGAAGATGATGAGATTGGAGGGCTTGAGCCTGTCGGGGAAGAGGGACTATCCATAGAGAGTGAACGAAGATAACGAGGAGGCTTAATAATGGTGATACTCATAGAGAGTGAACGAAGATAACGAGGAGGCTTAATAATGGTGATACTCAGAGTTAGTTTTCTCGGCTCATCATTCGATTGTTGGAGTGAACGAAGATAACGAGGAGGCTTAATAATGGTAATACTCAGAGTTAGTTTTCTCGCCTCATCATTCGTTTGTTGGTACTCTGAGCTAGCTCTGCGTTCCCTCAACCTGCTTGAACTCTCTTCCGTCTCTGCAAACATTCCATGAACGAACTTTCAAACTTGAAATCTCCACGAAAAGGAATTCTACGCCATTAAGCTGCAAATAAATATAATTACATCTAAAGAAGCCAGCATTCTATAGCCCAAGTGTCTGGGATCCATCACTTTTCAGGGAAGTGCTTCAGATCCACCGCTTATAGGGTATATTGAATATTAGTCAAACCCAATTCCATTGAGACAAGCTAGGTGAGATACAGCCCAGGTGGGGATATAAGCATAAATCCTGGTGGGTTAATGGGTTAATATGGATATGTGGAGATATAAGCATAAATTCTGGTGGGCTAATATGGATCTATGCTCCGGGTGCAGCACTAAATCCTTGTAGGTTAATATGAATCTATGCTACTCCAAACTTCAGAGTTGTATATTCACACAAATAGTCAAGTTACATAGTCGCGATCAAATACGAGTATCATCAACAATTCATACAAAATAACTAACCTGGAATACATGGGTTTGCCATGGCAGAATACTACCAGTCTTCTTGAATTTACCGAGGCCACTCTTCAGGCGGCGAGGGCCGGCCAGACTATCGTCCCACAGTTTATACAACAACGCCATTGCCCTGACTTCTTTATTTCAGAATTAGTGACACCCAAATCGCCTTATAAAAGAAATCGAAAGGACAGATATCGTTTACTTCTGATTCTTCTCTGTCAACAATTACTCAGAGACGTTGTGATCCCTATTACTCTCTCCATTCATGCCCTTTTTAGGAATCAATCACCTTATTATGGTCAGTATTACCGCTCCCGAATGGAAACACCCCCGATGTCCGTGACATTCATTGTTGTTTTCTTGATGGCTCGTCAATGTAGATAATGCGATGGGTTCCCGTCGGGAAAATCAGGATAATCTAAGGCGTTATGAGTGCTCATTATTAGGCGTTAGGATTTTGGAAAAAAAATCGCCGGAAAAGCAGGGCAGTTTGAATGCACCTATCTAAGGTCGAATCTTCGTGTCTCAGAGGTCGTGGATCGCCCCCAAAATAATAGGGTTTGGGATTTATTATGGCCGTTCAAGTCAGTTAATCTCACAACCCTTACGCATTAACGTAACGTAATGTTAGGTAGGTAATCGGAAAATGTTAGGTATGTAATCGGAAAAGACCAAACGGTAGAATATAATTGGAAAAATTTGTGAAAATAGTATTAAGAATATTGATACGTTATATAATTACGCCGAAAGGCGTACACCTATTGATAATCGGCACAATTAATGATTTTTTAACCTTATTTAACCTTAAACTCTAATTTGATGGCTATGCATTGAAGATGCTGGCATATTTTTAGTCGTCCTCCGAAATCAATGGGTCAGATTTATTATTCATAACTTTCTTGCATTTATCAAGGCATCCGTTAACATGTTTACCTTTTAACATTTACCTAATCACATTAAAAAATTACTGTAAGGATATGTAAATGCCTCGTTTAAATGATTAAGTAGGATTAAAACGTGCAGCCAAACGTTTCATATTACCACAGACGGATTATGGATTACCACATACGTTTTATATTGGGGGCACGAGTTTTCAGCCAATACCTTTTGACGTTCTCAGCCGTGAGTTAGCGGCTATGCTAGTTAATATAATATACGTAGTACAATCCAAATAATCAGGTTAAGCATCCGGACAACTCAAACTATTAGAGCTCTCGACGACCCTGAGCCTTCGATGCCTTAGTGTGTACTTCCTTTTTATGCCAGGTAGAGTACCCGGAGCATAATTCGGATTGTAAATCTTCTTTGAATATTGATCCAACCACCTCTGGCTATCAAAATACCTAATAGACCTCTCGTTGGCCAATAAGCAGCAACTCTCGATCGAAGTACACTTTTGCCTACGAATCTGAATTGCATTTATTGACAGACGTATGTTATAAAGTAGTATCAGAGAAGGTTGGTATTAAGGCATTTATATGTAAAAATGTGAAGGTGTAGTATTGGATTAAAGGGTTTAAACCTAATTGAGTGAAATTGGTAGGAATAAAAAAAATTGAAAATATTAAGTAAAGTAACTTGGATAAACTTTGCTAAGATATGGTGTTCTTAGTTATCACACATATTTAAGTGGAATGACTTCTAGATTTTAAGTGTTTTTTAAACTTGTACATGTATCTTGTGGTGACTTTTAGGTCTATGCAGATAGTGGAGGCCTCTAAGTGATCAAGACTTCGAGTGATTGGGTCATCCATTCATGCCATTAGATCTTATCTCAAGTTATCAACCCAATAATTTGTTCGGTTATCAACACATCGACATGTCGAGTTATCTCTCTTATCATGAGCATGAATTAGGACGATCAAGTAACATGATAGTAGGCCCTACCTTCACTTATATAGTAATTGGGGAATTTAGACAAAAGAAATGCCTAGTTTTACAAAGAAATTTGAGAATTAGATGAAGTGGGTACCCCATTGTTTGGGAGGGAGTATGGAATTGTATGCACTATCTAACTATGGGATGCATTCATTGCTTGGATTCCATTTTGTGGCATACATCACACATGCATGAAACTTGAGAATTAGATAAAGTGTGTACCCCACTAGTTGTAAGGGAGTACAAAAAAGTATGTCACCATACTAATTGTGGGATATACTCAATGCTTTAATCCCAATTTTTTTCATACATAGCACATGCACTTTCTCACTAGCAACCAAGTATTCACTTGTCAAATCTCAAAATTTTATTTAACAACATACTAATTGTGGGATGTATTCAGTGCCCTAATATCATTTTTTGGAATACATTGCAATTAATTCTACATATTGAAAGACATGGTGATTGGTGAAATTCATTGATTATGTAATTAATTCTACATATTGAAAGACATGAAGGGAGCAATAACACTTCAATTCTATCAACCAATTAGAAATGAGAAACACAAATATTTTTATTATATCCAAAAATATATATTGTTTTCCTATGTTAAACATTACATTGCATACACAAATTTATGGTAAAAAACAAATTAATGTCACATCAAAAGCAAACTCATTGCTATAGTCCCATGGCATGGACTAATAAAGGAACATATCCCTTCAAAGGAAATTTGAATATATCAATGATGGCGATGAAAGAGCATTAGTGAAAACATTATGACAACATCAATGATGATGGGAACGCGACGTACCAGAAACTTTTTAAAAATTAATTATAAATAACATTTTAATTGTTCATAAGAAAAACTTATAATTATAAAAGTTCGAGGTATTTTTTTGGCGTTGGCTAGCTATTCTACGAAATGGTTTTTTTCGTCAAAATCCGACGATATAAATTTACACGAATCGTTGTGTTTTTGTTGTTCAAAATCCATTTCTGAATGTACAAATGGATTCAGCAAGATGAAAAACTCCCAAGGCACTCGGATTATACAGAAATAATCACTCAAATCTACGAATCCAATAATTTCTCATCAGATTTTGGGCAAATATTCTCGAAAAAATTCACCATTTCGTAGAAGCTTTAGTCTACAATTTTTTTTCCAATAATTCAATTTACACACCTAACAAAAGAATACTAGTTTTGTAATCTGTAAGTTATCTTAATAACATGGATTTATTAGACTCTTAAGCTATTCGTTTTAATTTAGCTCATATGGAAATTAGCTTTGACATGCAAGTAGAAGTTACTTTGTGAAATTGACAACATCCATATTCATAGGAAATTGGTATATATATAATGTAATATAAATATGATTTCAATAATATATTGAAGGGTCGGCTTTATTACGCCGGAGGAATTCTTTTAGAGGGCGGTTTTGTCTAAGCTTCATCATCTGTGGAAAGCTTATTGAAATACCTTATCTTAATAACATGGATTTATTCGGTCCCCGAGGTGTAGGACAGTCGGTGACGGAGTGTGTTGTTAAGCCACTCCGTGATGTTAAAGTCACCGGTTCGAAACCTGCGGGGACAAAAAATCCAACCATGTTAAGGGTTGGTGTGGCTCAGGCCGGGTGCGATCCC
>ML862530.1:23598-33890 GCA_009831015.1 Picea engelmannii
ATGTGAGAATTTAAATTGACGTCAAAGTAGACAACTCTCAATGTTTACAAGTTTACAATTTTAACAATAATGTAACCATATTTAGTTTTTGAACTCATTACATATTTAAAATATAATGTGAGGAATATCTAGGTCTTTTGACAAGATATATATAATTTATCTTGCAAATAATTAATGTAAAATTAGTTCTAGCTTACATCAATGACATGGTTTTGTATTTACTAGGATAATAAAAGTTGATATCTATTTTATTGTATTTTCATATAGAATTACAATTAGATGTATCTAAATCTTTTATTTTTATGATATACTTAGAAAATTTGATCACATCCTTCACTTCTCTATATTATCTGTGTTTCATTATTTGTTCTCTCACTAAATATTGTGATGGTCATAAAAACAATATTATCTTTGTTTCATTATTTGTTCTCTTATTAAATATTATGATGGTCATAAAACTATGTATTACTTAGTTTTTTTTGGTGTTCCCTTTCCCCTGATTAAAGGGTATGTTAATTTATTTTGAATAAATGTTTAGGATGAGCAATAATGTTTTTTTATGTGTCGTTTTTATAAATTGTTTAATTTTTTAAAATTTATTATTTTATAAATTATTGTGAATTCAAAAGAAAAGACAAATTAATGTACTATATTAAGAAACTTTAGGGTTTGCAAAGATAGGTATTTGTAGATAAGAAAACAAGTTGTAAGGGCATTCATTACACACTTGTATTATCATAAAGACTATGTTGAAAGGCAATGGATAAGAAATTGCCATGAATTATTTGTTAAAAGGTGTGAGGTAGCAGACACTAGAAGCTAGTGTTGTTTTCAATGCTCTAGTTTGTAGGTTATTGGTTTTTAATTTACATTTTGCAAAAATATAAGCCTTCGTTAAAGGTCTTGTGTAATGTTATTTGTTAAAAGGTGTGAGGTAGCATACACTAGAAGCTAGTGTTGTTTTCAATGCTCTAGTTTGTAGGTTATTGGTTTTTAATTTACATTTTACAAAAATATAAGCCTTTGTTAAAGGTCTTGTGTAGTGTTATTTGTTAAAAGGTGTGAGGTAGCAGACACTAGAAGCTAGTGTTGTTTTCAATGCTCTAGTTTGTAGGTTATTGGTTTTTAATTTACATTTTACAAAAATATAAGCCTTCGTTAAAGGTCTTGTGTAGTGTTAGATGTCGACATAATTTTTTAAATTCCTATTGATTGAATTGAATCATTGTTGAAAATTTTAGAAGTAAGAAAATAAGAAGTATCCATATTAGTGTGGTGTTGTCTCATGCATTGTAATAGTATGTCTCATGCATGCATGTTATCGTATATGTTACATGTGACCGCGAATGAAATTGTGTTTGGTTGCAAGTAACAAAGACTTTAGCATTTGTTGAAAACAAAGTCAGGATATTGTAACATCCTCTTTAAATGGATCTTGAAGCCCTGAGCATTCCTGCAACATGTAGTAACATCATTTCTAAAAGGATGTTGAAGCCACCTAAGCATTCTTGTATTTGTGTTTTTGCAAATCACAATTAGTGAACAATGGTTGCAATTTTAACACTATCACATAACTAACATATAATCACAATTGATTGACCTCATTCTCATGCTTTGTGGAAATATGAATGATATGAAACCATGGTTTTTAATTGTTGGTGTGTGATAAATGGCGTCTTTGAATTAATGTGACCAGTGAAAAGTCCTCACAATGTTAACAGTTATATGAAATGTACTCAATTCATGTAATATTCTTCTCAAGTACCCAAGAACTCTTGTTTCTCCAACATGAATGAAACATTAGAACTTTTACCAATTGCTTATTCTCAATTGTTGTTTCACAATTGCATCTAACAATTGGAAATTGTTTGTTAAGATCTTAATAAAAAATCCAAAGTTCAAGCACAATGCAATGTTAAGGCCTAAACTAGTCTTCAAACTTGGGCAACCCCCTTTTTATTTCTAAACTATTCATCTTGCACTTAGTTTGCAAAGTTGTGTGAATTCTTTATTTCCTTTTAGCTCAGTATGATGATGCTTTGTGATTGACAAGGTTATCAAGACTTCGATGTGCTTAAAGCTTGAAATACATCTTCGCAAGTCATTCTCCTAGCTCATTTGTCAAAAGAAGCTTTGGTCTCCCATGGGTTTTCCTTCGATAGTTTATCTGGACATTGTTTCCTTATATGAACATTTTCGAAATTCCCTGACGGTTCATAGCGGTACTATTTACTTATTTGCACATCTTTCGGCATTCAGAGATGATTCAAATTATGTGCATTGAAAACATGATCTTCAAAATCTTTCGAATAATACCCAATCTTATCAACGATCTTTCAAATCAATGCAAATCTTTCCCAAAGTTTGAATTGAATAAGTAGAACTGGCCCGATTTCCTTTTAAAAATGACATGCATTTGAAAAATCCATAACCAGTGGCCTTCGAATCTTCCTTCTAGAAAAGGTAACCCTGTTAGAACCTGCAACTCACTATCATTATGGATTTTTGTGTCGAATTTATCTCATTCTTGTGCATAAGTTATTTATATTGGGCGATAGTTGGGGACAGTTTCAACAATACATTCTTCAAATTGTCCATCATCTTTCCCACATGATCATGCATCCCTTAATTTGAAAGTTTGGTGCAAGTTGTGCTCCTGATTTTAACGTTAAATTTGATTTTATGTTGCAATCTCTTGTCAGGAATGAGTAATTCTTAGTTGTGTATCAGACTTGTTATTATTATCAATCAAGAGTTTGTTTTTATGCGAACGATTTTATTTTAAGTGTTTGGGATTGTTAGATTTCGTTGGATATGATAAATTCCTCATAAGATTTTATTTTGTTTGTGGTTGATATGGTTTAACGATAATTTGTTAAAGTGTTAAGACGGTGTGTCATGCATGTCTACAACTCAAAGTTTGATATATTTATATGTATACTATTATTGGTTAAATAGAACACTCAATACATTTTTGGTGTGACTCGTGGTATGTAAAAATAATGTCTTCTCTCCCATTTGTCTACACGGTATAGGACCAGTTAAAAACCTAACTCTCTTGCAAGAGAATTCGTGGTCGTGGCATTTCAGTGTATCTAATACTTTGTACACACAATTAGTATAGAGAATATATTATTTCTTGTGAGTGTTGTTTCTAGCATTTTGTTATGATTTGTTTGTAGCGTTAATATTTATGTGTCCATCATTTCATGATATATACCTTACAATTGTGGAGGTTGTGTAAGTTTTCACATCAAATGTTGGGCTTGGCCCTTTCATGTAAAATACCTAGGGGTTTTCTCGAATATCAGATGGATTGTCACAAATCAGTTCATAGTGGATGTGATTTTCTACAACAGGATGAAGCAGTGCGAGTGCCTGACGAATTAGTCGTCGATGGTCGTGGTTGTGTATGTTCCCTTCTATGTAGGGCTTGATATCTTGAGACATTTTGGGGGGATATAATATATCTATTAGGGAAGCTTCTTTGTTGCAACTCATAGATTCGTTGGTTAGCAGACCTGCATAATGGGGGATCAATAGAGGGAACAATCATTTTCTTGTTGGGAAAGAATAACATGGGATTTCAATGTTAATTCCAGAGCCTGCAACCAAACAAAAAACGAGTCTACAGAACAAAGAATTAATGGTCTACACAAAACTGAGTTTAATGGGAAGAAAAATGAAACATATTGCATAGTAGACAACAAATATAATCAGGGGGGATACTACCTTTATTGATCTGTCATAAAAAAAAATGAAGATAAGAAAACATGGTTACAAATCTACTGCAAGCATCACATGGGCTTATCATTTATCCAAACAACAACAATATTTTGCAAGAAGATGAAGCACCATTCGTATGGTAACTGTAGTTGCGTCAAAGGAATCTGGAGCGAGAGTAACCACCAAGTTGAGTTGTTACCCTCCAACAATCTCCACCTTGACAACAATTTCCTAATATTTCCCAACAAATTTACTCATCCTTTTTTCTACAAACCAAGAGAAGCCAAACTCCACAACAATTTCTCTAACAACATTGGTTTTGTAAACATATTTGCACAATTTTTCTGGGTATGGATCTTCTTAAGAGCTACTCCACCTCCATCAACAACCTATTTCAAAAAATGGTACTTGACATCAATATGCTTAGTCTTGTTGTGATAAGTTAGATGTGTGGCCAAATGGATAACACTTTGACTATCACATAATATATACACATGGTATTGCATCCTTCCAAGCTCACACAAAAGACCCGTTAACCAAATGGCCTCCTTGTATGCATGTGAGATAACAATATATTCTACCTCGGTAGTGGACAAAGAAACTGTTTCTTGAAGCTTTGACATCCAACTAATGGATCCTCCTACAAAAGACCTAACCTGAAGTAGGCCTCCTCTTGTCCAAATCACCTGCAAAATTCGAATCAACATAACCAAAGATTGTATCATTGCAACCATCAAAAGTGGGGCAATAATTGTTTGTGCCTCTTAGATATCAAATCACCCATTTCATTGTCGCCCAATGTTTTCTACTTGGATTTGAGATGTATCTACTAACAACACCAATTGCAAGTGAAATATTTGGTCTAGTACATGCCCTCTCATACATTAAACATCCCATTGCATTTGCATAAGGTACACGAGACATATAATCCTTTTCTTCTTTACTACTAAGATATAATTCTGAAGAAATCTTAAAATGGGAAGACAAAGGGACATTCACGAGTTTCACAATATTCATACCGAACTTCATGAGTATTTTCTCCACATACTTCTATTTTGATAACCAAAGCTTGTCATGTTTCTTGTCTCTGTGTATTTCTATTCCCAAAATTCGTTTTGTTGCTCCTAGATCCTTCATATCAAAATTCCTAGCCAACTGAGCATTTAACCTATTGATCTCAAGCATGTTTTTACTTTCCACAAGCATATCATCAACATATAACACCGGAATAAACATCTCATACATTAAACATTCCACTGCATTTGCATAAGGTACACGAGACATATAATCCTTTTCTTCTTTACTACTAAGACATAATTCTAAAGAAATCTTAAAATGGGAAGACAAAGGGACATTCATGGGTTTCACAATACTCATACCGAACTTCATGAGTATTTTCTCCACATACTTCTATTTTGATAACCAAAGCTTGTCATGTTTCTTGTCTCTGTGTATTTCTATTCCCAAAATTCGTTTTGTTGCTCCTAGATCCTTCATATCAAAAGTCCTAGCCAACTAAACATTTAACCTGTTGATCTCAAGCATGTTTTTGCTTTCCACAAGCATATCATCAACATATAACACCAGAATAATTAATATGGCATTGAAACTTTTGAAGTAAACACAATGATCATACTCACTTCGAGTAACATTTTGGCTCACCATGAAGGAATCAAACTTCTTGTACCATTGCATGGGAGACTGCTTCAGGCCATACAATGACTTCTTGAGCTTGCAAACAAATCGTCTCTTGTGATCTTGAACAAATACTTCTAGTTGTTCCATATATATCTCCTCATTAAAATCTCCATGCAAAAATGTTGTTTCAATGTTTAACTGCTCCAACTCAAGATCAGATAAAACAACTAGTGCTAACATAGCACGAATAGAAACAAGCTTAACAACTGGTGAAAAGATTTCATGGAAATCAATACCTTCCATTTGGGAATACCCTTTTGCAACAAGTCTAGCTTTGTATCTTTCATTCCTACCATCAACACCCTTCTTCAATTTGTAGACCCACTTACACCCAACCACTCTTCTGTCCTTAGGGAGTTCTACCAGATCTCATGTCTTGTTCTTCTTCAAGGTATCCATTTCTCCTTCCATGGCTATTTTCTGTTTGGCACTTTCATAATCATCCATTGCTTCTCGATAACAAGAAGGTTCCCCATCATTAGAAATCAATGCAACATATGAAACATAATCTTCATACCTCTTGGGAGGATTTATGTCCTGTGTAGATCTCCTCAAGGATGGTTGTGGTGTTTCCACATCTTCTTCTTTTTCAGAAGTTTCTTCTTGCTTCCTTGTTTCTGTAGAAGGTTGAGTCTTCAACTGAATTTATGGATGTTGTGGTACATGTTCTTGTTTCACTTCAACCTTTTCAACATCTGATTTTATGAGAGAGGATTCATCAAACACTACATCTATGCTAATGATGTTTTTGTGGGAAGAAAGATCCCACAATCTATATCCCTTAACTACATCATCATAACCAACAAAAATGTACTTTGATTTGGAGTCTAACTTTGAACACCGATCTTTAGGAATAAGGGCATAAACATCACAACCAAAGATTTTCAAATTTGAGTAATCACGAGGGTGACCTATCCATACCTCTTCAAGAATTTTACAATCTATTGCAATTGAAAGTGACCGGTTTACCAAATAGCAAGAAGTAGTGACTACTTCCACTCACAACTCTTGTTGCAAATTGGCATTACTAAGCATGTTCCTTGCTTTCTCTAGAAGTGTCTTGTTCGTGTGTTCTACCATGCCATTTTGATGAAGAGTGTATATCCTAGTTTTATGCCTTTTGATCTGGGCTTCCTTGCAATATTTCTCAAATTCCAAGGATGTGAACTTGTCTCCATTATCTATTCTCAAACATTTGATTTATCTGTCAGTTCCCTTTTCAATCAAAACTCTAAAATGTTTAAATACATTAAACACATCAGCTTTTATGTTTATAATATAGACCCACACCTTTCTAGAGTAATCATCTATAAATGTAACAAAATATGATGATCCTCCAAAAGAAACTTTAGGGGATGGCCCCCACACATCTGAATGAATATAATCAAGAACACCTTTACTTATATGGTTGTTTGTTTTAAACTTTTGTCTACACTGCTTCCCAAAAATACAATGTTTACATAAATTCAAATTCAAGGATTTCACATCTACAAGTAACTTGCGGTTTATCAATACCTTTAGTCCTTTTTTTCTTATATGACCCAGTCACTAATGCCATAAACGAGCAGGTTCATTTAATTCCTCTGATGCCATCGTTGCTTCATTTACTTGAGTGCTTCCTTCTAGTTCGTAAAGGTTTCTAATCTTTGTAGCCTTCATAACCACCAAGATGCCCTTAGACACTTTTAGTGCTCCACCTTGACCTGTAAACCTGTAACCTCTAGAATCCAAAACTCCCAAAGAAATTAAGTTATTTTTAAGTTCAGGTACATGTCTAACCTATGTCAGTGTTCTAACATGATCGTCAAACATTTTAATCTTAATGCTCCCAACCCCAATAGTCTTTCTTTAGATTGACCTCTAACCACCATTGCTTCTAGTGTGGAGGTTTCTATACCGGAATTCCATAGCACCCACAACAGAGCTATATTCAAGAGTATCAGTTGTACTAAAGCTAATGGAGGTGACTAAATGATCCCAAGACTGAGGCAAAGAACACAACGAAGTCACTGCCTTATCTTCATCATTGATTTTTACATCCATACTAGTTAACTAGTGTATGAGAGTATTAAATACATTTAAGTAATCAATAATTTTGGTACTTTCTTTCATTTGCAAATTGTACAATTGCCTCTTCAAATAGATTCGGTTGGTCAGGGATTTTGTCATGGAAAGGCTCTCCATTCTGCTCCATAGGCCTGTTGTTGTTTCCTCTCCCATGATATTGAAGAGTACGTCGTTGACCAATCACAAGTGAATGGTGTTGAGACCTCTTGCATCAAGATTTTCCCATTCATCATCCGACATATCCACTTGCTTCTTTCTCTTTCCATCCAATGCTTTGTGCAATCCCTGTTGCAACAACAATACCTGCACCTTGAGCTTTCACAACTCAAAGTTTGTTCTGTGCGTTAAACTTTTCCACCTCGAACCTTGCGTTCGTCATTTTCGCCATTCTTCACGGACTCCTCCTCTGCTCTTTGACTTGGCCCTCTGATCTTCGAGAAATTCTCAACTGGACTCCTCCTCCGGCTCTATGTGTGCGGGTATGGCCCTCCTTGGCTCTCTGCGTGCAAGTACGACTCTCCTCGGCTCTGGGTATGGCCCTCCTTGGCTCTCTGCGTGCAAGTACGACTCTCCTCGGCTCTATGCACGCGAGTACAACTCTCCGTATCTCTCTGTGCATGGGTATGGCCTTCCTTGAAGCTCTGATACCATTTGCTAATTCCAGATCCTGCAACCAAACGAAAAACGAGTCTATAGAACATATAATTAATGGCCTTCACAACAATGAGTTTAATGGGCAGAAAAATGAAACATATTGCACAGTAGACAAGACATATAACAAATATAATCAGGGGGCATAATATCTTTATTTATCTGTCATAAAAAACTAGTGAATGTAAGAAAACACGGTTACAAATCTACTGCAAGCATCACGCAGGCTTATCATTTAACCAAACAACAGGCTTCTGCAGGGAGAAGAAGCGCCATTCGTATGGTAACCGTAGTTGCGTCAGAGGATTATGGAGCGAGTGTAACCGTCGAGCTGAGTTTTCACCCTCCAACATTCAGGGGGCTCACTGATTCTTAGAGTGATTGGGGCAACGAGCTTCTGTTTTTGTCTACTATGAAAAACATGACCATGCTTGACGTTGAGATGAGTCCGTGGAATCAGAACGACATGGAAATCCTTTATCTCGCATACTTCCATCATACCAAGGATTATGATATTGTCGAATGGCGGATCCAAATACAGAGCATGGATTGACCATCGTTGTTTTCCTTTGTTGGCTCCCCCGACCCGACATACCAACATCGATCAGGGGAAAAGATCACGGATCAGTTGAAGAAATTAAAAGTAGGGAAGATCTTGGAATGTGATCTTGGTAAGAGCAAATGCCATTGGCCGAGTACTACCATGAAGATGTTCCAAGAATCTTTGTTCTGCTTGCAGCCCCAAAGTGATGAGTATAAGCACAGATCCTTTTTATTTTAACTCTATGTTGGCTAGTTGTATTCCTGTCTAGTTCCATCTTGGTTCTGCACATGCCCAGCGTATCTGGCATCTTCCCAAGAATTACTCGACTTAAGCTGTGTTTATTCCATCGGATCGCATCTGCAAGAGAAATGTTAGCATAGAGCAGATGTTGGTTCAGATCCATCCTACATTGGTGAAATAAAGAGGAGATGCCTTGGTTGAAATGGGCATTGTTGGATATAGAGTAACCTTCTCATGTGGAGTTGTTTGTCTTGAAGGCTATGTTGATCAATAGGGGTTGCTAGTAGCGTTATGAAGAATAGATTCATTATGTGTTAGAAGATCCGTGTATTGGTATAGTTAGTGGGTTATAAAAGATATGGTGTTGTTGGATGATAGAATCAAAGTTGTAATAGGGAATATAGTGGTGTTGCTTTGGATGATGAGTTTGTGTGTGTCACATAAGCCTTAGATCTATACACATACACATATGGTATCTATTTTTCTCGTATGTGTGTTAAGGATTGGTAAATGGAACACAATGTATAGATTCATTGTAATTTTGTGTGTCACAGTGAATGAGAATGTTCGAGTTGATGGCTTGCTTACTATGTCTAAGTTGAACTAGGTATGTTCGAGATGAGAACAATAAGGCTCTAGTTGTAATGCATCCATGTTGGGAGGTTTGGTCTCTATGATGAATAGGTGAATGCAACTTAAGTAGAAAATTTGGATGTGCATCCTCATGCTTAGATGCATAAGTCAAATTCAACATTCGATCTTGCTTGAGTATGAGGGCACTTGATGCACATCCATATGGCATAGTTGAGTTGAGTCCTTGAAATGACCACCTATTTTATTCCCTTAAAGAGGAATTTGTTCACTCATATAAGGATTTTTTTAAGACATGGAGAAGTGAATCGTGTGTCACTTGAATGCTATGTGAGTGGACCATATGTTCATTCTAGAATGGTGATGTTATGGGATGAGAACCCTATATGTGTGTCAGAATGAGATAATACTCAAGGGACGTGTCAAATGAGCTCTTGGAATGTTGATGGAAATGGTTTCACATCCAAGGGGAGCTCATCAAAAAGTTGAATTAACCATGTACTTGAAGGACTTCCTACTAGATTGGCAATTGTAGTGGTTAGGTACCCATGTATTCTGAAGAATGGTTTCTCTTTTACATGGACTCCTACAAATTAGTAACTTTTAGAAGAAGAAATCTATGGTTGAACCAAAACATAGAATTTTTTATGAGCATATTTAGTTTCTAAGGGAGCATGTATTGGAACTAGATGTCGATGAAGACTTGACCTCATGGGCTCATAGAGATCGAGACAAGTACTCGTTAAGAGGGAGTATTGGAATGAGTAACTCCTAC
>WSFP011417532.1:0-23497 GCA_009831015.1 Picea engelmannii
TTTTTCCTAAGGTTTTTCCTTTTTTATTAGTCATAATTAGTTATTATCCATTCTCCTATAATTTAGGGGAGAATATTCCACCTGGAGAATATTTTCTTTCAGTTGACACTTCAGTTTGACTAGTTGAGTTGAGTTTAGATGTTGCATTGGTATCATCACCATGCAACATTGGGATCATCACCATGCTAATTAGACCTTGACTTGGTATCATCACCAGAGTGGTGCATTAGCCTTGATTCCCTGAGTTAACTCCTCACTACTCTATGTTTAGTCAGTTAACTGAAGACTAGTTGACTAGTTAACTCAACTAGGTGGCAGTTCACTCCCGTAACTACCTGAGAGACTAGAATAGGTGGCAGTTCACTCTCGTAATTTATGGTGTGTGTCCAGATCACTCTAGACAACCACTATGGTGCATTGGTTATCCTCAATTCGAACTCATTGATTTATACAGAGTATATCATGTGTAAATTATTCATTATTCACAACGGTTAATGAGAATTCTTCCATTATTTCTCTCCTTCTTCTTCCTTCTCCAATTCTCTCTGCAAATGTGTGTATTATTGTTTACCTAGATCTATTATGTGCAGGTTCAACACATTTACAATGGGTGTCCAGCCTAAGGTACCTTTTTCATTTATGATAAGAGCAGATTTTTCAACTCTTGATTATTTTGCACATGTGTTCTATTCTTGAACATAAGGATTATGTTATCTTTTAGCTCAAAATTCTCGATTTTCTACTGCAATTTTCTCGGTCGTATCTTTTCTTTCATTTCCTCATATGTCTAATCTATTTTTTCAACTTCTAATATTTTGTTTTGTAAATCAGGTTTGCACATGTTGATGGTTGTAGCATGTATCTCATGTGCTCTTTGTTGAGTGGATCAGCCACCTTGTTCTCTTTACCCTTGATGTTCCTAATATCAAAGTCATATTGACTAAGTATATCTAACCATCTACTTTGCCTAGCATTTAGGGTTGGTTGTCCAAATAAATATTTCATCCCAACGTGCTATGTTCTCAATTCAAATTTCTTACCCATAAGGTAGTGCCTCCACATTTTTAGAGCATGAACAATGGTCGCTAGCTCTAAATCGTGAGTGGCATACAATCTCTTGTGTTCCTTCATCTTTCTTGATTCATAGCACACTACATGTCCATTCTAACTAAGGACCCCACCAAGCCCTTATTTGCATGCATCGGTGCATACAACAAGATATTCATTAGGATCAACATTTTTTAGAATTGTTGCACTTGTCAATAAACTCTTTAAATGTTGAAAGATTCTTTCACATTCAGGTTTCCATCCAAATTTCACACCTCTCTTTTGTAGAGATGTAATTGGGTGTGAAATGTAGGAGAATATTTCAATGAACCTCCTATAATAACTTGCTAGTATCATGAAGGACATCACCTCAGAGACATTTCTTGGTATTGGCCATTCTTCGATGGCTTTTATCTTGTCAGGGTCTACAGCTAGAACTTCTTCTGATATGATATGTCTCAAGTAATGAATCTACCTCTGGTAGAAAGAAAATTTACTCAACTTAGCATATAATCAATGTTCTTTCAATACTTGTAGCACCATTCTTAATTGTTGTTCATGTTCTTCTTCAGAATTGGAATAAACAAGGATGTCATCCAGGAATACAATGACAAACTTGTCCAAATATTCTCTAAAGATACCATTCATTGAACACATGAAAATAGCTGGTGCATTTGTCAATCCAAATGCTACCATTGTAAACTCATAGTGGTCGTACCTTGTTCTAAAAGCATTCTTACTAATGTCCTCTTCTTTTATCCTCACCTGGTGATATCTGGATCTCATATCAATCTTGGAAAATACCTTTGCATCTCTTAACTGATCAAAGAGGTCATCTATCCTTGGCAGAAGATATGTTTTCTTCGTTGTCACCTTATTTAGCTACTTGAAGTCAATGCAAAGCCTCAAGGTGCCAATGTTACACATCAAACTTCTACACCTAGGTACCTCGCCCTAAGTGTTGCAAGTGTCATAAAAGTGTCATATGCACCTTGCTAAGTGTAGCATACACCTCGACGCCATGAAATAGAATATGTCACAATCCCTAGTCAATGTGGAGGAGAAATATATTATATGAAGCTCAAAATACTATGTGCACATGAATTATTATTAATATTCATGAAAAGGAAATAAATTTAGTGTGAGAATCCACCTCACATTTGGTTTCCTATTTTTTAGCGGAGGTTGAGGATCTCATGGATGGTTGAAATATTTCCTCCTTAAAATCTTTGAGAGATATTTCCTCTCTAAAATATTTAAGAGATATTTTCTCCCTAAATATCTTGGAGATACCATTTTAGTGGATCTAATGAGTGATCCTCTCCATGGTGGTTAAGCCTCCAAATCATATATAATGAGGGATTTCCATGGATAAGGGGGGAATATTTGAGGTATCAAAATTATGATCTTGGGAGAAATCTTTTGGTTATGATCTTGGGAGCATCGTGCAAGGGTTGGACGAGGATAACTTGGAGAGGTTGTTGCAACTTCATCTATAGATTGTAAGTATCTCTTTAAAGTACTCATTCATATTATTTGGCCTATTCCCTTCAAGATTGTGTATTGTTGCAAATGATTGTCAATCTTGATAAATGAATTTCATTAGTCTAATCTTGTAGAGTAGAGTATAGGTTCTTTGTCTTTTGTGTTCCATTGCATTGCAGGTATTGTGTGGTGCTTAAGAGTTTGGTGATCAAGCTCAAATCGGAGGCAGCGAGGACGAACTATGGAATAAGGTGCATCACATTTTCTTCCTTCTCTTTCACTTTCTAATTAGGTAATTGAATTCACATGGATGTTAATGTCCATTTGTATGTTTTATTTCTTGGTTTTAGGGTTCTAGAATCCAAGAGGATATTCACATGTCTACAGGGGGGTTTTCCTATAACAGAAATTAGCGAATCCACTCGGGAAGGAAATTGACTTGTCTTTCCTTGGATAATATCTACCTTTTTCCCACTTTTAGATCATTTTTTTCCTGATCTATTTCCTTTCTCCCCTCTTCATTGACAATTTCACAAAATTCTGAGAATTCTAGGAAAATATTTCTGAGTTTTAAGCCTTTGTTCTGAGTTTCTGGGAAGGGTAGCGCTCCCCTGGAGTGTATATCAAAGAATTGATCTGTAATAAATGCTCCCCTATAGTGTTTATAATCGTCTACAACACTCTGTGCATTTGAAAATAGGAGCGTTGATCTCCTTCTTTGGTGATTTCTGCCCTTTTCTGCACAGTTTTTCCTAGTCTATCTAGCAAAGATTCTTACCCAGACTCTGTACTTTGGATTGTGGCTTTGTTTGGTTTGAACATTTGGTACTTATCTCTTATTTTTTTGGATTTTTTGAGCTTGCAACCTTTACCAAATTGTGAGATTGATTCTCCTTGTTTTTCTTGGTTTGCTTTGAATCTTGCGAAGTTCTTGGTTATCTGACTAATTGAAAAGGTGTGCAAAGGTTTGTTGGTCTTAAGTTGCTTTTAAAATATTTCCTTTTTGAATGATTTGAGACTTTATGCTTACCACAACCTAGCTTGGATTTCTTTTTCTTGCTTCTTTTTTTGTCAAGACATTTGAATGATTCCTCTTTCTCCCTATTAGTTTTTGGATTCTTCTCTGAACTTTCTTGTTTTCCTTGAGTGCTTGTCGATTGTCGAGTCCTCTATTGAGTGAGTTATATTCTTTCAGTTATTGTTATTCTATGGATACATGCTTTGTTTGAAATCTTTTTTTCTTCGTGTCTTTTATATCTACATTCGACTCTTTCATTTTGATTGAAAGCAATGGAGTGTTAAAGTATTTTCATTTGTTGTCTTTATGTATTAGAATCAAACAAAGAAGATAGTTGCATTCTTTATTTTGGGTAGTGTAGATAACTAGATTGCATTTGGGAATTGGGTGTTTTTGTTGAAGAAATTTTAACCTCTTCTCCATCCTGTATGTAGGATTCATTGAAGAAAAATATTTGCATCTCATTTTTCAGCATTCTTTTGGAGTCGATTCTACAACATCATTAGTTTCATTTTTGCACCCTTGAGTAAACAACAACCCTAAAATGAAGTGCTTATAAAATTGACCAGACACTTTTATATTTTCTGGTAGCGAACCTACATCATCAAGTGTAGGGATTTGAAATAAGTTGTGAGGATAACTTTCCAAAGCCATCATACAAACATAGAATCTTGTGCTAGGGAGTGGTAAATCCAATTGTTCGTATAAGCATAGTTGGGATCCCCCTCTCACGCAGGGGTTATGAATGAGTTCATGTTCGAGAGAGTAACAAATATTATTCCTCTGAGGCTTAACCATTCGTAGTAGTCGGATCGTATATTGGGGGTTCTTCTTGAGGTTCAATTGTCTTCATTTGGTCTTGGAGCTTCGTGAATTCAGAATCCGTTCAGGGTCCTATAGATTTTTACCAGTCCACTTATCCTTAGTTCTCTTGAAGGATTTCGAACTTGATATCCTGCCCATACGTTCATACTCAACTGTCGATTGTACCCTCCTATAGGTTGACTACGAGTTGGTGTTTTTAGTTTCCATAATCTTTAGGGTCCTTACACGAGGTGATGGTGAAGGGGAGTCTTTGTTGTACCTAGGTCAGATGTTGGTCAAACTCACTCGAGCTCCTTGGAGAGTACACCCACAGGTAAAACCGTGTGGGAACTTGCACCAAGGAGTAAGTCCTTTAAGAATGTCGCCAACATAATTGATCCACCCGCTTTATCTCATCCCCTTCCTTATTAATCTTGTGATGTTAGATTTCATCACCAACTAGTGGTTTCATTGTGGAAAGGTTTGTTTGATTGTTTACTTCTTAGATTTGTAGTGTGTGTTTTTTTTTTCCTTAGTGGACTTTAGTTCAAGTCAGTTTCAATGGTGTCAACTCCTAGGAGTACCAACGGAGGAACCCCTTTTCCTAGGGAACCTTTATCCTTTCCTTCTTTTGGAAATGTTGGTCCTCTATGCATTTCCACACTAAGTCTTTTGCGACTCACGATCGGATTATCGGTTTGGTTGTTCCCCACTCCACTGATATTGAATCTTACCAGTGCTTCGAATGCACCTAGTACTTCAAATATAATCACACCACCCACACATCGAGCTTTCTTCGTCTTCACCCATCAGGTCTCCTTCCCTTTCTCCTTCTTCACCTAGTGAAAGCTCTAAAGTGAGTAGCTGGATTGATAAGAAAAAGAAGAAACATAAAGAGAAGAAGAAGAAGAACCAGAAAGGGACTTGTTATCACTCCAAGAGTCACCCTAAACTTTAAATCAGGTGAGCTTGGTAACATACAAAGAATTCAAATTTTAAATTTGAAAGATAAGTTTTAAAGTCATAGGGATTTGACCATAAGGATAATCAGATCCATCTACTGTACACATTCCAAACTATATCCTTCAACAAAAGTGGCCTTATAAATTTCGGATCAAACAATAGGATTGATAAATGAATCAGTAAAAGGAAAATTGTGATTTGAACCTATCAGAGATACTTCTAGCACTTATGACAGTCAACTTACAATGAAATGTTGTGTATTAACAAAGCCTATATCACCAATGCAAAGAACGAAGACCTCACTCAATAATTGCATGAATAAGAAGAAAATCAACTCAGTCACTCATTAAACATGAGTACATATAGGTAAACAATAAATGAAAAGGAAAATATGATCTCCATTGATAAGAAAACACACGTCTGAAAAAATGCAGAGAAAACAAAAACACAGTGATAACCACTCTGAATTCCTTTGGGTCTAAAAGCCCCCCTCTTAGTTCATTATAACCCTAATATACTCTTGTACCATGAAATATATATCACTATAGGTCATTTCCAGCTCACCAATTCTAACTCCAACCCCTTTTCCAAAATATAAATAGTTACAAACAGAGAATGACACGTTTTAATTGATTTCATGCTTTTTAGGAGGTGAAATTATGAAAAATGGGCTTCAAAATGCCACTTTTAATTCTCAAAATATAACATATTTGTAAAATATGAGAACTTTTTTTTGTATATAAGCTCGTTATAAATAAAAACCTCTCTCGTTTTTGTTAAATTCATCTCCATATGGTCGGAATACGTGTCGCAAAAACTTGTCTCAAACAGGAAATCATGAAAACTGAAAAAATAGGGCTCAAAGATTCCTTCGAATCTCCCAATCCGTGACACCTATGTGAAAAATGAATTTTTTTAATGTTCTTGGGTCGGTTCTTGAAAATAACCTCCTTTGGATTTTGAAGATTCATCCTGGTTCACCCAGAAATTCTCCTGGAAGTCAACTGGTCAAAAATACCAGTTCAACAGTCCTAGAACAGATTTTATGCAACACATTTCATAGTGTCTATCTCAATATAGCTTGCACACTTCGAGGAGGTTGTTGGTTGATGGTATGACACAATCCCTAGAGATATGGTTAAATTTAGGCTCTAAAAATCATAAATCCTCCTTTACATGATCAATCTTATGTGTTAACAGGACCAAGCCTCCAACCACATCAGATCATGTTGGATCCAAGCAACCAGCTATTGTTAATCGTACTGGGAGTGTTGATAAATTTGACAAGTCTAAAACGAATAATCCTAAACCCAAATTCACTAGCAGTTTTTGTAAGGGTAACCACTTTCTGATGGATTTCCCTGGTCTCCCCAAGGTATTAGAAATGTGGTCTTCCACGTCATCATCCCCCGCAGGACATATTGGTGACACTGCATCATCTAGTGACATTAAGGTTGGTAAGAAGAAGAGAACTGTCAAATTTCCTTGATTTTTATGTGAAGGTGATCATTACTCTCACCTTTTCCCTCATATGGACGAGGCTTCTTATCTTTTGGAAAAGATTCAACTTCCAACTGGTTATCGCAAAATTTATTCCAAACCATCATTACTTGATGGACTGGTCAATATGGTTCCATCCCTGATCAGTTTGGTTGATCAGGTGGTAAATATGGTTTCATCCTTAGTTGAACCACTAACCCAAGTGGTTGATCCAATTCCTTCATAGGTCAGCCCCACTCTTCATCTAAAGAGTGAAACCCAAGTGGTCGATCTGGTTCCACCATCGATTGATCCTACTCCTCCCTTGAAGAGTGCAAACAAAGTGGTCGATCTGGTTCCGCCATCGATCGATCCCACTCCTCCCTTGAAGAGTGGAACCAAATTGGTCGATCTAGTTTCATCATCAGTCGATCCCACTCCTCCCTTGAAGAGTGAAACTAAAGTGATTTATCCAGTTATGCCATCAGTCGATCCCACTCCTCCCTTGAGGAGCACAACCATGGTAGTCGATCTTGTTTTTTCATCGATCAATCCCACTCCTCATTCAAAGAGTGAGGATGTCGCTCAGGTCTACCTCGTTATTATTGATTCACCCGGAAAAGGGGCACTCCGCTCGTCATGATGGAACCCCCTTCGAGAAATCATATGATTTCTATTAATTGGAATCATTTGAAAGAACCATGTCTTCCCTCTTACGTTCCTTTCCAAATCACCATACAGGTTTGTGATATGAATATTGCTAACACTGTAATAGACTAAGGTTCTTATGTTATCATATTATCCACGAATGCTTGGCAAGATTTTGGTTCTCTGCATCTTGCACCCGTAACTCAGAATATGTTGACCTTTGACAGAAGAGTTAGTAAACCTTTAGGGATCCTTCCTCAATTTCTATTTATTTGGGGAGGAAAAAAGGTCTACATCGATGTGATAGTTCAGGACCCCTTGGACTTTAATCTTCTCCTTTTGTGAGACTATGTCTACATTATGATTAATTTTGTTTCCATGCTCTTTCGAGTGATGTGTTTCCATCACAATGGAAACATAGTAACAATCGAACAACATTCATTCATTGACCCTCATCTTATGGTCAACCATCCACCTTCCTTGAATGGTTCATACATGCTAGCGATGTTCACCTCGCCGAAGGTCAATTATGTAACGACCTGCCCCATGCTTTCAACCCCACACGAGAGGGAATCTCTCCCTTCTCCTGACTTATATCCAGTAGTTGACATGGTCATCTCTTCGATAGGGATATTAGAGCCAGATCTCCCTACCCTTATCGAGGTTGTCGAGATGTTTTCCTTCCAGAGTGTTTTTCTTCCGTCTAGTGAAGATCTCTTGGAAGCCATGATTGGCATTTTTCCCTTGAAATGTATTCCTTCCAAAGCATTGTTCTCTTGGAGTCCATGATCAAGAAGAATATATGAGCATAGTTTTTATTCTCTGTGGCAAGCTCGTTAAAAAATGAAACAGAGGTCACGAGCATATTTTTATTCTTTGTAGCAAGCTCGTTAAAAAATGAAACAGGAATCTGGGAATTGAACCTGGATCCATGAGCATAGTTTTCCTCTCTGTAGTAAGCTCATTAAAAAATGAAACACAAATTTTGGGATTGAACCCAGAGCTACGAGCATAGTTTTTCTTCTCTGTAGCAAGCTCGTTAAAAAATTAAACAGAGGTTATGAGCATAGTTATTTTCCTGTGTCAAGCTCATTAAAAAATGAAATAGTCACCTCTCCTTACAAGTTGAGTCTTTTTCTAGATATCATAGATATCGAGTCGAGTCTCTATCTATATTTTATAGATTTCGATTCGACTCTTTCGTTAGGTCTCATATTTGAACCTTCCTTTCATCCGCCCTTATCCTTTTTCTCCATCTAGAACAGAAAATGTTGACAACCTCAAAGTCTACGAATGAAATAAAGCTTGGGGGGGCATGTCTCCAGCCTTTGATTATCATTCTAGAGTTAAGCCTCAATATTTTCAAGATGGGAGCAGAGTACCAACCATCCATGGGTATCCCTATCTTTGGAAATTGCATTGGGAATTTACAAGCATAAGTTTAACTTTGTTTCAAGATTTTGTAAAAATGAAACCAATACCGAGCTTATTCTTTGTTCTTTCTCGTACTCGTAAATACATGAAAATGTGACCGAGTAAACTTTTATCACTTTTTTGGGCTTGTAAAGGTTATACGAAAAAAGAACTTCCTGGAGTCTCCTTTAATCTCTTTTCAGACTCTCTGTTATCCCCTAACCTAGGGATAACTAAGGAGATTATGTCTTGAGGCCCACAGGTCTAATACATGGAGTACTGAGAGCCAGATCAACTTGAGCATGACCCTGGAGGGCCCATCCTTTCATTCTTCAATGCCTTCACTTTATCAGCAACAGAAGCATCCATCACCTCAGCCTGGTACTATAGCAAATATGGATCTTATTCCATGAGGTAATGAGTCTAGGTATCATGGTATGTGTCACTCTGATCCTCAAAACCTTTCAATATGTGCATTTAATTCTTTTTTCTTCCAACGTGTGCTTGGACTTTATGATTTTCCACTTGACCATACTTGGGAAAAATGACATGATGCCCTCATAAGCTAGTTCGCATAGGGTTTGAGTTTCCACTGGGGGGATTCATGAAATGCCATCGTCTGCTCCCACCATACTTACGACTATCCATATTTTTCCCGCTTATCCATCCCATTACACTGGTCTAAGAATTGGGTTGGCCAAATATCTAAAGGTTGTACCTTACCTTGTGAGAAGAAGGGGATAAAGGCCCAGAGGGTAAAAGTATCTAGCAAAAGATAAAATCCAAAGGATGAAACCTTGAGATGCTTCTCCCAGGGATCCCCGAGAAAGAAATAAAAATCTTCTCAGTAAGAAATGGAGGGACCCATAAAAATAACAAAACAAGACCTAGTTAGAGGATAGGGGGTCTCATCATGAACCATCCTATTAGTTCCATGGGCATGTAGTGGTATGACACTACCAACTATTACACATCAAAATTAATCACTTCAATAGTGTCACAAGTGTCATAAGTGTCGCATCTTGACCACGAGTGTTGAAAACATCATACTGTCATCTCCCCTATCTCGTGTCTCTAACCACATCACAGGGACACTTAAGACACCTTCAAAGACTGGTTTAAGAAAAAGAAATCATCTGATGAGGAGTACAAAGCATTTGCCATGAAGAAAACCACTTAAAAATGATTTTTGGAAGGCAGTGCTCCTCTACCAACTGTCAGGGAGCACTGGTGCTCCCTATCCTTCTTTGGGGGAGCGTTGAAATACTATGTGCAGCCTTTTGGGGGAGCATTGCCCTTTCTGAGTGAATTTTGGTTTGTTGAGATAAATCAGGGAAGAATCCCCTCAATCTCTGAAGTTGGTTGGATTTGAATCTGAGGTCAAGGCATGATCTTAGGGAAGATCCACAACTGAAGGAGAGGAATCCTCAACTTATCCAAAAGATCTCTCAAGTTGTTGGGTCTCTCCAAGATTTTATAAGGAGGCCTTTTCATGGTGAAAAACATATGGAGAAAGAGAGATACAAAACTTATGATCTCATGAGTGGTATTGATATGAAGACATTGTGAAGCATCAAACTTATGATCTCATAAGGGAGATATCATTGAAGCATCAACATTTTGTGTGGATTATTTGAGCAAGGGTATGGACAAAGGGAGCTTGGTGAATTTGTTGCACTACATGCATGCCTGTAAGAACCACTTTGTTCTCATTAATATAAATCTATGCTTGGCCTGTTTCCTTTAAAGTTTGCATACATTTCATGAACTTGTCTCTAGTAGATGGATCTATTTTTGAGCTAATCTCAGTAGAATAGGAAGTTTTTTGTATATTTGTTTGTTCTACAATACTTATTGAGGAACTTAGGGTCGAAGATCAACTTGGAATGTGCGAGGACAAACACCATTAAAAAGGTACACTTTTCTTCTTCCTCTTCATACATTATCTTAATTAGATCTAAAAGGAATGCTAGTGTCCACAATAGCATTTTATGTCTTGGTCATAGGGGTATAGTATCCAAGAGAGAATCCACTTGTCCACAAGGGAATTTCTCTATAATAGAAATTGGCGACTCCATTAAGGAGGATATTTTATTTTTGATTTATTTCCTAGGCCTTGTCTTGGTCTTTGCTCATTCTTTGACCTTCTCCACACCGTGTCTCTGATTCTTAGATTTGATTGATTGCCTCTTTCTGACATCACATTCACCCTGATTGACTGAGTTTGCTTGAAACTTTGACTTTCTGGGAATTTTTCTAAGTTTTGAGAGCCTGGTGCTCCCCTGCCCTTGTTATCAAAGAGTTGGTGCTCCCTGTTGGTCTTACGTAGAGTATTGGAAAGCTCTGGTGCCCTTTATACCAGAGTGTTGCCCCTTTTCTGTGAGAAATATTCCAGGGTTTTCACTCTCTAAATTCATTTCTTGATTCTGGCACTTGCTCAGGAATTTTAAAAACTCAATGCATCTTGGTTTTGGCCTTCAACACCTTGTTTTCTAAGAATTGATCATCTTTTATTTGGAAATTTGACATTTTTCTTCCTTACCTTGAAGTCACTCTTTGTCTTTGACGATTTAGAGTCAACTTACTGTTTTCTTCTCATTTATCTGACTGAGTGGAAACTTTTGTGAGGAAACTGAAGGATCTATGCACTATTCAATTTGATATTTGAGGTCATTTTCCCAAGCAATTCTTGGTTTTCCATCATACATTACCTTTCTCCTACCTTCACTAGAAATTTCACCCTTTTTCATGCATTTTGGGTAATGTTTTGCAAATTTTTGGCTATTTTTCTAAGTTTCTAGGAGCACCAACGCCCCCCTATAGGCCATACTAGAGTGCCAGCGCTCCCCTACAGTGTTTTAGGGGGCATTGAAACACTCTGTGTACCCTTCTAAGGGAGCGCTAGTGTCTTTTTTGAGTGAAATTGCCTTCTTTTGCTCAGTCTTTTGCAGCCTGTTTTGTAGTACTCTTTACCCAGACTCTATGGTTGGTTTGTGAAGTTGTTTGGATTGGTTCTTGATGGTTTGTTATGATTTTCACTCTCCTTTGTATTGATTGGATCTTGAAACCTCTTTCAAAAACATGAAATTTCCTTTTCTAGCTGCGTTTTTGTCGGGACAATTTTGAGTGGTTTCTCTTTCTCCCTATCATTTATTGGATTCTTCTTCACATTTTATTGTCTTCCTTGAATGCTTGCATTTGAAGTAGCGGCATTGTTTTTGGCATTTTGGGACATTGTGCATCTGGAATGATGAATGTTTTCTCCTTCTCGTAGCATAGCTTTCATCGAAATGAAAAGATTACATATTCATCTCTTTTCATAACTTTCGAGTCGGTTGAAACACCATATTGTCCACATCATTTTTCCTTTGAGTAACAACAGCCTTAAAAATCAATCACTAAACTAAAAATTGATTAGACATTTTTTACATTTTCTGGTAGAAAACCTGCATTAGATTAGTAGTAGGGCTTTGGAATAAGTGTGAAATATAACTTTCCAAAGCTGCAAACAAACATAGGATCGTGTACTGTTAGGGAGCGGTGAAATCCAATTGCTACATTTTGTCCTAGGAAGCCCTTCTCACACAAGGGTCAAACCTGAGGTCGCATTAAGACTAGAAGAGTTACTCTCCCTTCTTTGTTGGTCTTGGTGTAGAGATTGCGTGTATTATGGGGGTCACTTGAAGGTATACCCACAATGATGAGTGGAAGCCTTTTAAGTTGATTTCAGGCTAAATATCCTGCCCTTGCACGTGGATTGGACTGTCGATTGTTTCCCCAAGCATCACTATTGTAGTTGGTAACCTTAGTGGCCTATCTATTTAGGGTATTTACAGAAGGTGACTGTGGAGGGGCAAATCTTCATGGTACATGGAATCAACGTTGGCCAGACTCACTCGGGCTCCTTGGAGGGTATACCCACGATTATGTGTGGGAGCTTGCACCAGGGTGTAAGTCCATTAAGAAGGTCGTCAACATAACTTTTCCACCTGCTCTATCTTAGCCCCTTCTTACTTTGTTCCCACGACGTTGGATTTCATCACCAACTAGTGTGCTCATTGTGAGAAGGTTTTGTTTTCTTTCTTGCTTACTAGATTTTTAGCGTGTGTTGCTTGTTCTCCCTAGCAGAATCTAGGTTGGATTTTTATTTTTATGGCATCAGTTCCCAGAATGACCAATGAAGGAGCCCCTTTTCCAGGGGAACCCTTTTTTTTTCCTTCTTACGGAAACATTGATCCTCCTTACATCAAAACTTTGAGCCTTCCAGCTCTCACAATTGGGTTACCGGTATGGTTGTTTTCCACTCTGGTGAACTCGAATGTAGGTTCTTCAGATGTAAGCACACCAATCACACATCAAACTCATCTCAACCTTTCTCCTTCTTCACCCGTTAGGTATCCTTCCTTTTCTCCTTCTTCGCCTAGTGAAATCTCTCAAGCAAGTAGCCAGGCTGATAAGAAGAAGAAGAAACGGAAAGAGAAGAAGAAGAAGAAGAACCAGAAAAGGACCAAAAGTCCAACTACATCAAATGTTGGATCCAAGCAACCAACTATTGTTAATAGTACTGGGAGTGTTGATAAGGTCGATAGGATTAAAACAAAGAATCTAAAACCCAAATTCCCTTGTAGTATTTGTAAGGGTGACCACTTTCTGAGGGATTTCCCTGGTATTCCCAAAGTCTTAGAAGTGTGTTCCTCCATGTCATTGGACCTTGCTAGACATGTTGGTGACACCCCCTCAACTAGTGACGTTACGGTTGTTAAGAAGAAGACAACTATCAAATTTCCTTGCATGTTATGTAAAGGTGATCATTATTCTCATCTTTGTCCTCATATGGATGACGCTTATTCTCTTTTGGAAAAGCTTCAACTTCCAACTGGGCATCGTAAGTCTTCCCCCAAATTGTCGTTAGTTGATGGAATGGTCAATCTGGTTCCATCCTCGGTCAGTCTGGTTGATCATATGGTTAATATAGTTTCCTCCTCGATTGAACCAGAAACCCAAGTAGTTGATCCAATTTCGTCATCAATCAGCCCCACTCTTCATCAAAAGAGTGAAACCAAAGTCATCAATCTGGTTGTGTCCTTCGTTGAACCAGTTGACAAAGTGATCGATCCGATTTCACCATCGTTCAATCCCACCCCTCCATTGAGGAGTGCCAAAGTGATCGATCAGGTTTCTCCATCGGTCGATCCCACTCCTCCATTGAGGAGTGCCAAAGTGGTTTCTCTAGTTACTTCTTCGGTCGATCCCACTCCTCCTTTGAGGAGTGTCAAAGTGACTGATCCAATTCCTTACTCGGTCAGTCCCACCCTTCATTCAAAGAGTGCCAAAGTGGTTTCTTTGGTTACTTCATCTATCAATCCCACTCTTCCTATGAAGAGTGACAACGTGGTCGATCTGATCCCATCTTCAATCGACCCTACTCTCCCTCTAGAGATTAAACCTAATACTGCCCACATTTTCTTCGTTGATACGGGATCTACCATGTTGGGGGGCATTCCTCTTTCTCTAGAAAAATCCCCTCCAAGTAATGAGGCCATCCTTTTTTATTGGGGTGTGCTAACTGGACCTCATCTTCACTCTCACATTCCTTTCAAGATCACAGTACAGGTTTGTGGTCGGGTCATTCCTCAGATGTTAATAGATGAAGGTTCCTCCATTAGTATTTTGTCCTCTATTGCTTGGCAATCTTTGGGTTATCCTTAGCTTATGTCGACTACCTAGACTCTGTTCGCTTTTAATAGACGAACCAGACACCCTTTATGGATCCTTCCTCTGTTTCCTGTAACTTTGGGAGGGAAAACAGTCTTTATTGATGTTATGGTAGTCTAGGACCCCTTGGATTTTTATTTACTCCTTAGGCAAGATTATGTCTATGCCATGAAAGCTATTGTGTCCACTCTTTTTCGTGTGATATATTTCTCACATGATGGAAGAATGGTGACTATTGATCAACTTTCATTTGTTGGCTCAACCCAATGACCTCCCTAAATGGTTCTTATATGCAGTCGGTATCACCCCTACTACAGGTCGATTATGTGGTGTTGTCTCCCATGACTTCAACTTCCGATGACTTGGATCCGGTAGTTGACATGGTGATCTCTTCGGTCGGGCTATTGGAGCTTGATCTCCTTACCCCTGACGAGACCCTCGACATGTGTTCCTTCCAGAGCATTCTTCTTCCATCCAATGAAGATCTCTTGGAAGCCATGACCAAGTTTTTTCCCTTGAAATGGTGTCCTTCCATAGCATTATCCTCTTGGAAGCCATGATCAAGAAGAGTTCATGAGCATAGTTTCTCTTCTTTGTGGAAATCTAGTTAAAAAATAAAACAGAATCCATGAGCATAGTTTTTCATCTATGTTTCAATATCGTTAAAAAATGAAACAGAGGTCTTGAGCATAGTTTTCCTCTATGTAGCAACCTCGTTAAAAAATGAAACAAAAATCTAGGAATTCAACCCAGAGCCTTGAGCATAGTTCTTTTCCTGTGTCAATCTCGTTAAAAAATTAAACAATCACCTCTCCTGTTAGGTCGAGTCTTTCACCAAATCTCGTAGATGTCAAATTGAGTCTTTTGTTAGGTCTCGTATTTGAACCTTCATTTCATCCACCTATATCCTTTTTCTCCATATAGTATAGAAATTGGTGACAACGTCAAAGTCAGTGGATGAATTGAAGCTTGGTGGGCATGTCTCCAGCCTTTGATGATCATTTTGGAGTTAAGCCACTAGCTTTCAAGCTGCGGGTAGAGTACTGAGCTTACCCTTTTTTCTTTCTCGTGCTCGTAAAAACATGAGAATGTAACCAAGCAACCTTTTATCTCTTTTTCGGGCTCGCATGGATATACGAAAAAGGAACCCCTTTGAGTCTTCTTTAATCTCTTTTCAGACTCTCTAAACAAGAAAAGAGTGTTGAGTGATCTTGCTCCCTTTCCCACTCGTTAAAAGGTTTGAAAGGGCATCTTTCGAGTGATAATTTATCTCTTTTTCGGCCTCGTGAGACTAACATTAAGAAAAAGGACAACATTGGAGAGTTCTTTAAGTCATTTTTAGACTCTCTAAATATGAAAAACCATTGATTTTACCTTCTCTGGACTTGTTAAACAACCATACATTGAAGGGCCCATACGGGACTGAACCCTTACTTCTTCCAGTTCGTTAAAAAAAGGAAGAGGGACTTATCGAAGGTGAGTTATATCAAGCATGTGTTACCCTCCTCGATCTCGTTAAATTAAAAAGAGGTACTTGTCTATCTAGATGGGGGGGGAATTGAAGGAAGCAAGCCAAGCAGTTTTTTAGAACACTACCAGTAACTCTTACTGTCACCCTTGAACATGGCACTTGGTCTTTTCACAAATTTTAATCCATTGAAATTATGCACTGAGCCAATCCTCTGAGTTTATTTTACTCCTTTGGGTCACCTGACGAAATTCACAGCATCCACTGCATCATCAAGCATGTTGTTGTTGTGCCTCCGTGTTCAAGGGAAGTATCTGCCTCAAGAGTCAACCATCACAAATATCTTGTTTCAATACCCATGTCAGTCCATGTTCATTTGATCTACCAATTTACATCTATGTTACAGTTTCATGTCGTTGATGGGGGCTACATCAATGCTCTCCTACGACGAGTCTATTCTTGTCTACTTCAGCACATTATCCGGGAGCTAGACTTAGAAACCAGTTAGTACCTTGGGACCTGCCTGCCTCAATGGAAAGCCTCCTCGCATCCGATAGTAGGTTTACATCATTGACCTCCGATCGGATGATTCCTCAGATGTTCAAATTCAACTCATTCATTCACATTCGTCATAATGTACTAGAGTACCTTGGGTATCATTGACATCAATGGTGATTTCCCTCGCACTTGTTAACGGTTTACCTCATTGACCGGTAATCAAGTGGTTTCTACCATGTTTGACATTAGGACATCTATTCACATGATTAGATTCATACTACATCGGGATTGGTAATAAGACCATGGGTTGATTCATCACTCTTATATGTACTTTTCCCAGGTTGTGACGGAGTTTCTTTTGAACGTTGACACATATATTGTCACATAGATCCACTTTGTATTGGTCGTGGATATGTATTTTCATCTCATAGATCCACTGTGTATTATTTATGGCTACAATCAGTTCAGGTCATAGGATTATAGATCCACATTGTATCTTCAGTGACTATACCTTTTTGTCAATATACTTATGGATCTGCAATGTATTTTATGGCGGCCATACCGTGAAAGTCTTTATCACTCAAGCATAGGTATGCCTACCTTGGGTTTGAAACATGTCATATAATTTGTTTGATAGTTGTGTGTAGATTCTATTAGGTTCTCTGAGTCCTTACCCTTGCTTGAAAAATTCTACAAAGTACTTCAGTCATCAGTTTTTGTCTTCTAACTTCGTACTTTGGGGGGGAATCTGTTACACATAAAAATTACTCACTTCAATAGTGTTGCAAGTGTCATCATTACAAGTTTCATAAGTGTCGCATCTTGACCACAAGTGTCACAAGTGTCACAAACATCATATTGCCATCTCATCTATTTCATGTCTCTAACGACATCACAGGGACACTTAAGACACCTTCAAAGACTAGTTTAAGGAAGAGAAATCATCTGATGAGGAGTACAAAGAATTTGTCATGAAGAAAACCACTTAAAAAATATTTTTGGAAGGAAGTGCTCCCCTACCCACTTTCAAGGAGCATCGGCACTCCCTAGCCTTCTTTGGGGGAGCGTTGAAATGATCTATGCACCCTTTTGGGGGAGCGTTTCCCTTTCTGAGCGAATTTTTGTTTGTTGAGATAAATCGGGGAAGAATCCCCTCAATATCTTAAGTTGGTTGGATTTGAATCTAAGGTCAAGGCATGATCTTATGGAAGATCCACAATTGAAGGAGAGGAATCCTCAACTTATCCCAAATATATCTCAAGTGGTTGGGTCTCTCCAAGCTTATATAAGGAGGCCTTCTCATGGTGAAAAACATATGGAGAAAGAGAGATACCAAACTTATGATCTCATGAGTGGTATTGATATGAAGACATTGTGAAGCATCAAACTTATGATATCATAAGGGAGATATCATTGAAGCATCAACATTCTGTGTGGATTATTTGAGCAAGGGTCTGGAAAAAAGGAGCTTGGTGAAGCTTCTGCACTACATCCATGGTTGTAAGCACCACTTTGTTCTCATTAATATAAATCTATGCTTGGCCTGTTTCATTTAAATTTTGCATACATTTCATGAACTACATCAAATGTTGGATCCAAGCAACCAACTACTATTAATAGTACTTGGAGTGTTGATAAGGTCGATAGGATTAAAACGAAGAATCTGAAACCCAAATTCCCTTGCAGAATTTGTAAGGGTGACCACTTTCTGAGGGATTGCCCTGGTATTCCCAAAGTCTTAGAAGTGTGGTCCTCCACGTCATCGGCCCCTGCTAGACATGTTGGTGACACCCCGTCAACTAGTGACATTACGGTTGGTAGGAAGAAGACAACTTTCAAATTTCCTTGCATGTTATGCAAAGGTGATCATTATTCTCACCTTTGTCCTCGTATAGACGACGCTTCTTCTCTTTTGGAAAAGCTTCAACTTCCAACTGGGTATCATAAGACTTCCTCCAACCCATCGTTAGTTGATGGAATGGTCAATCTAGTTCCATCCTCGGTCAGTCTGGTTGATCATATGGTCAATCTAGTTTCCTCCTCGATTTAACCACAAACCCAAGTAGTTGGTCCATTTTTGTCATCAATCAACCCCACTATTCATCAAAAGAGTGAAACCAAAGTCATCAATCTGGTTGTGTCCTTCGTTAAACCAGTTGAAAATGTGATCAATCTGGTTTCACCATCGGTCGATCCCACTCCTCCATTGAGGAGTTCCAAAGTGGTCGATCCAGTTTCTCCATCGGTCACTCCCACTCCTCCATTGAGGACTGCCAAAGTGGTTTCTCTGGTTACTTCATCGGTCAATCCCACTCCTCCTTTGAGGAGTGTCAAAGTGACTGATCCAGTTCCTTACTCATTCAGTCCCACCCTTCATCCAAAGAGTGCCAAAGTGGTTGCTCTGGTTACTTCATCCATCAATCCCACTCTTCCTCTGAAGGGTGACAATGTGGTTGATCTGATCCCATCATCAATCGACCCTACTCTCCCTCTAGAGAGTAAACCCGATACTTCCCACATTTTTCTCGTTGATACAGGATCTACCGTGCTGGGGGGCATTCCTCTTTCTCCAGCAAAAACCCCTCCAAGTAATGAGGCCATCCTTTTTGATTGGGGTGTGCTAACTGGACCTCATCTTCCCTCTCACATTTCTTTCAATATCACAGTACAGGTTTGTGGTCGGGTCGTTCCTCAGACACTGATAGATGAAGATTCATAGGTTAGTATTTGTCCTCTATTTCTTGGCAATCTTTGGGTTATCCTCAGCTTGTGTCAGTTACCCAGACTTTGTTTTCTTTTAATAGACGAACCAGACACCCTTTAGGGATCCTTCCTCGGTTTCCTATAACTTTGGGAGGGAAAACAATCTTTATTGATGTTATGGTAGTCCAGGACCCCTTGGATTTTGATTTACTCCTTGGGTGATATTATGTCTATGCCATGAAGGCTATTCTGTCCAATCTTTTTCGTGTGATATCTTTCTCACGCGATGGAAGAATGGTGACTATTGATCAACTTTCGTTTTTTGGCCCTAACTTGACCATCGACCCAATGACCTCCCTAAATGGTTCTTATATGCAGTCGGTATCACTCCTGACACAGGTCAATTATGTGGCGTTGTCTCCCATGACTTCAACTTTTGATGACTTGGATCTGATAGTTGACATGGTGATCTCTTCGGTCGTGCTATTGGAGCCTGATCTCCTTACCCCTGATGAGACCCTCGACATGTGTTCCTTCCAGAGCATTCTTCTTCCATCCAGTGAAGATCTCTTGGAAACCATGACCAAGGTTTTTCCCTTGACATGGTGTCCTTCCAGAGCATTATCCTCTTGGAAGCCATGATCAAGAAGAGTTCACAAGCATAGTTTCTCTTCTCTGTGGCAAGCTAGTTAAAAAATTAAATAGAATCCATGAGCATAGTTTTTCCTCTATGTGGCAATCTCATTAAAAAATGAAACAGAGGTCTTGAGCATAGTTTTCCTCTCTATAGCAAGCTCGTTAAAAAATGAAACAAAAATCTGGGAATTCAACCCAGAGCCTTGAGCATAGTTCTTTTCCTATGTCAAGCTCATTAAAAAATTAAACAATCACCTCTCTTGTCAGGTCGAGTCTTTCGCCAGATCTTGTAGATGTTGAATTGAGTCTTTTGTTAGGTCTCGTATTTGAACCTTCATTTCATCCACCTATATCCTTTTTCTCCATAAAGTACAGAAATTGGTGACAACGTCAAAGTCGGTGGATGAATTGAAGCTTGGGGGGCATGTCTCCAACCTTTGATGGTCATTCTGAAGGTAAGCCACTAGCTTTCAAGCTACGGGCAGAGTACCGAGATTAGTCTTTGTTATTTCTCGCACTCGTAAAAACATGAGAATGTAACCAAGAAACCTTTTATCTCTTTTTCGGGCTCGCATGGATATACGAAAAAGGAACCCCTTGGAGTCTTCTTTAAGTTCTTTTCAGACTCTCTAAACATGAAAATATTGTCGAGTGATCTTGCTTCCTTTCCCACTCGTTAAAAGGTTTGAAAGGGCATCTTTCGAGTGATAATTTATCTCTTTTTCGGCTTCGTGAGACTAACATTATGAAAAAGGACAACATTGGAGTCATCTTTAAGTCATTTTCAGACTCTCTAAATATGAAAAACCACTGATTTTACCTTCTCTGGACTCGTTAAACAACCATACATTGAAGGGCCCATACAGGACTGAACCCTTAATTCTTCCAGTTCGTTAAACAAAGGAAGAGGGACTTACCGAAGGTGAGTTATATCGAGCATGTGTTACACTCCTCGATCTCGTTAAATTCAAAAGAGGTACTCGTCTATCTAGATGGGGGAAAAATTAAAGGAAGCAAACCAAGCAGTTTTTGAGAACACTACCATTAACTCTTACGGTTGCCCTTGAACATGGCACTTTGTCTTTGCACGCATTTTAATCCATTGAACCTTTGCACTGAGCCAATCCTCTGAGTTTCTTTTAATCCTTTGGTTCACCTGACGAAAGTCACAACATCCACTGCATCATCAAGTTTTGGTCCATGTCATGTTTTTGTTGTTGTGCCTCAGTGTTCAAGGGAAGTATCTGCCTCGAGAGTCAGCCATCAAAAATATCTTGTTTCAATACCCATGTTAGTCCATGTTCATTTGATCTACCAATTTACATCTATGTTTTAGTTTCATGTCCTTGATGGGGGATACATCAATGCCCTCCTGTGATGAGTCTATTCCTATCGACTTCAACACATTATCCAGGAGCTAGACTCAGAAACCGGTTAGTACCTTGGGAACTACATGCCTCAATGGAAAGCCTCCTCACATCCGACAGTAGGTTTACATTAATGACCTCCGATCGGATGATTCCTCGGATGTTCAACTTCAACTCATTCATTCACATTCGTCAGAATGTACTAGAGTACCTTGGGAATCATTGACATCAATGGTGATTTCCCTCGCACTTGTTAACGGTTTACCTCATTGACTGGTAATCAAGTGGTTTCTACCATGTTCGACATCAGGACATCTATTCATATGGTTAGATTCGTACTACATCAGGATCGGTAAGAAGACCATGGGTTGAATCATCACTCTTATATGTACTTTGCCCGGGTTGTGCCGGAGTTTCTTTTGAATGTTGACACATATACTGTCACATAGATCCACTTTATATTGATCGTGTCTATGTCTTGTCGTCTCGTAGATCCATTGTGTATTCTTCATGGCTACGATCAATTTAGGTCATAGGAGTATAGATCCACATTGTATCTTTAGTGCCTATACCTTTTTGTCAATATACTTATGGATCCGTGGTGTATTTTATGGCAGCCATACCTTGAAAGTATTTATCACTCAAGCATAGGTATGTTTGCCTTGGGTTTGAAACATGTCATGATATTTGTTTGATGGTTGTGTGCAGATTCTATCAGGTTCTCTGAGTCCTTACTCTTTCTTGAAAAAGTCTACAAATTACTTTAGTCATCAGTTTCTATCTTCTAACTTTGTATTTTGGGGGGCAATCTGTTACACATCAAAATGACTCACTTCAATATTGTCACAAGTATCGTCATTACAAGTGTCGTAAGTGTCGCATCTTGACCACAAGTTTTGCAAGTGTCGCCAACATCATACTAACATCTCACCTATGTCATGTCTCTAACGACATCATAGGGACACTTAAGATAACTTCAAAGACTGGTTTAAGGAAGAGAAATCATCTGATGAGAAGTACAAAGCCTTTGTCATGAAGAAAACCACTTAAAAATTATTTTTGGAAGGCAGCGCTCCCCTACCCACTATTAGGGAGCGTCGACGCTCCTTAGCCTTCTTTGGGGGAGCGTTGAAACACTCTATGCACCCTTTTGGGGGAGCGCTACCCTTTCTGAGTGAATTTTGGTTTGTTGAGATAAATCAGGGAAGAATCGCCTCAATATCTTAAGTTGGTTGGATTCGAATCTGAGGTCAAGGCATGATCTTAGGGAAGATCCACAACTGAAGGAGAGGAATCCTCAACTTATCCCAAAGATCTCTCAAGTGGTTGGGTCTCTCCAAGCTTATATAAGGAGGCCTTCTCATGGTCAAAAACATATGGAGAAAGAGAGATACCAAACTTATGATCTCATGAGTGGTATTGATATGAAGACATTGTGAAGCATCAAACTTATGATCTCATAAGGGAGATATCATTGAAGCATCAACATTCTGTGTGGATTATTTGAGCAAGGGTCTGGACAAAAGGAGCTTGGCGAAGATCTTGCACTATATCCATGGTTGTAAGCACCACTTTGTTCTCATTAATATAAATCTATGCTTGGCCTATTTCCTTTAAAGTTTGCGTACATTTCATGAACTTGTCTGTAGTAGATGGATTTGTTTTTGAGATAATATCAGTAGAATAGGAAGTTTGTTGTATCTTTGTTTGTTCTACAGGACTTATTGAGGATCTTAGGATTGAAGCTCAACTTGGACTATGCAAGGAAAAATGCCATTAAAAAGGTACACTTTTCTTCTTCCTCTTCATACATTAGCTTAATTAGATCTAAAAGGAATGTCAGTGTCCACAATATCATTTCATGTCTTGTTCATAGGGGTCTAGTATCCAAGAGACAATCCACTTGTCTGCATGGGGATTTCTCTGTAACATGAACATCTGGTCACCACGCCAAGGTAGTGGCTCTTGGTGGCATAGCCAAGAGAGAGGGGGTATCATCATGAGCTAGCCTTCTCATTTCTGTGAAATTCTTATCGATAACATTTCCACCAATGGTCACCACACCAGGGAAGTGTCCCCTAACTAGCCTCTTGAATGAAAAAGAAATAAGAAAAAAATACAAAATACATGCAGAATGGGCTTGGAAACATATTCATCCATGACAAGGTGCAGCTCACCCTCTTCAAAGGCACCCACAGGTAAGCCATGTGTTTCCCTGCTATCACTGCACCCATTGCCCAGACATCCCTTACC
>ML862532.1:10145-23497 GCA_009831015.1 Picea engelmannii
CTTGTCCAATGTTTCTAACTGAGAAGAGATTCGTTAGGGCATCGTACATCTTCTTCGATGAGTCAAGATGGGAGATGTAGGGTATCAAGTGGTCTTTTATGGAATCCACTATGATACTCATGGAATTGATGTCAACGTCTTTGGACTTCTCCATAGCTGCAACATTCTGCGATTCCTTCTCTTCTCCTTCTGTAAACTCTGGCTTCACGATCTTTCCTTTTACAATGTCCAACACTTTATTCTTAGCAAGGATGAGGTCAATCCTTGTCTTCTATGCTCTGAAGTTAGAAGCTCCATCTAACTTGTTCTCAGACTTCATAGAGTTCGTCATGGCTTGCTTGACTTGGTCAAACCCTAGATTTGACCAGAAATCCAAACTTCACGTCTTGGCCTTCTAAGAGTACCAGGAGATGCATTGGGCTAGGGCGCATTGATCTATCCAGAGATTAGGTCAATCTCGTCACTTAAGGTGCCTCGAAAAGAGGTTTAGGGTTTCTTCAACTGCTTCTGCTGGTAACCCTAACTGTAGTGCTTTTGGAAGCTACTCCTGCTAGTAACCCTAGCGGTAGTTCCTCAACGAGCTCAATATCTAGCGGCTATGTTTCCTTCCAGCATTTTAGGCTGACTGAAGGGGTGTGGGCCCATAACCTGTTAGAATATAGAAGATGGTGTGCTTGTTTGACCATTGACGATACCCTCGTCACCCAACCACAGGCCGAAGCCTCCCTCTGAGTACCTTAACCTTGACTGAGAATTCCTCCAGAAGCAAACCCTAGGCTAGATAGCCAAACAAAGAGTAGCGCATCAATCCCCAAGGATAACGCATCACAAAAGACTTATCAGATGTTCCAAACCCTAGCCAAGAGATATCCAAGCCAATACTGAAACTAGCTGCTGCTGCAGCTGCAGCTGCAACCCTCCTCCAAGCCTGCACACCAGACTGCAACTGCAATGCGAACCAACTGGGAAAACTGCAGTCCTGAGATGCTGCAAATGAGAACTGGCACCCTGTATTTATAGTAATCCTGCCAGTTTGTTGGGGCCGACTTCTCCTTCTGGGTATGTGTCTGTTCAGTATATTATTATTAATTCTGACTGACTTCTTCTCTTGGAGGCTAATAACCTAATATAAATTATCTTCTTGAGCCGACAAGGCTTCTAGGGTTATTAGCCAACTCATTAGGGTTTCTCTTGCTTCCTGGAGTCTTCTATTCTCGTCAGGTTCACACATGGGGGTAAATACCTCCCGCAGCTACCATAATATTAATAATTGGTGTATGAGACCCCCTTGTTTGTGGGACAAGGGACCCCCCTTCGCCCAACGATTTGACTGGTAAAGTCTACGAAGGTATACATACCCTACCCCCCTCTGCAATTTTTTTTTATATGGGTATTGGTTTGCCTAAATTTACCTCCCAAATATTGTTAAACATTATTAAAACTTATTAGGATTCCAAATATTATTAAACATGGTTAAAGTTTATTAAAAAAAAAATTTAATGTTTATTTTTTATTTGAATTAATATTTTAACATGGTTAAAATTTATTATTATTATTTTTTAATTATTTAACATTTTTTTTTCTATGTGATTAAACTATAATTATTCTACAACATATACACTTTCCAAATTACAATTTTCCATAAAGTTGATGTATAAGTAAGTCTAGAATGAGTGGGATTTAGTGTTCACTCCCTTTCTAATATAACATAAATAGATTAAAAAAAAAAAATCGTATATGAATCTTGTAACAACTATGTTATTTTATGTTTGATTTGAAAATTTTTATGTTGTTTTAGATTTATTTATTACAATTTTTTTCTTCATGTTTGTCATTATGTTTGATTTATTTATTTATTTATTTATTTTTTTTATTTTTATTTATTTATTTTTTTTTATTTTTTTTTCTTCTGGAAAAACTTTGTTGGATCTATGAAAATTAGGGTTTAATTTCATGAAGTAAATTAACATAAAAATATTTAGAGGTCGAATTAGATCAACTATAAATTTATTAATGTACCTCATCAGAGCCACTCCTTTCCTCTTAAGTTAAAATAATTGTCCTATAACTACTAAGACTTAAGTATTTCATCGTACTTATATTCCAAGTGTAGTTATTCTCTTTTTGTGTGAAGTGACTTAGGGATTTCATCATACATATATTCCAAGTGTATTTATTGTTATTGCACAGATTGTAGTCAGTAAAAGCCCAACCCAAACACCAAGCATGAGACACAATTATGAGCACCTATCACTGTCACCTCAATAGATGTCCTCCTTGTTTTAGTGAAGGATAAATACAACACAAGGGAGGCCTCCCACGTGACCCTAGGGGGATAGAGACACATTGAACAATAACAAAGATACACTAAAACTTGACTTCTATTAAATAAGAAATATGTTGAAAACTGTAAAATGCAGATTGAAAACAACCTTGCTAGAATGGTGGCAGCTTATCTCTGAGAATAGATGTGACGACTATGCGCATTCGCAATAAGATGATTACAATGAGGCTCTGAAGGCCTTTTTACAATAAAACATGAATGCCAAAACCCTAGACATCCAAAAACATAACCCTAGGAGATGAAGCACCAAAAGTCATGTGGACCCCATTGGGGTAAGTTAGTACATCAACTTCTCAAGCAAGGAAGAATAATTGTCCTTTCTTCTGAACCTGGACCATTCCCCACCCTAGGCCATTTTTCCTACACTAATCAAAGTGCGCCCTGGAGAGAATGTATAAACCCTAGGGAATGCCTGTCCCTGATTATTGAGCCTGGACTATTCCCCACCCTGGGCCATTCCTCCTACACTAATCAAAGTGCACCATGGAGAGAATGTATAAACCCTAAGGAATGATTGTCCGGACCATTTCCTCTATTAACCACAAGAGGAAAAGACTGTCCTGCATCAACCTCCAAAATGGACCATTCCTCATGTTAACCACAATGAGAAATCGTTGTCCGGCAAGGCGGGCCAGTATTCTTGAGTAACCCTCAAGAAGAGAGACTGCCCTAGACCACTCCCCATGTTAACCACAATGGGAAATCATTGTCTATGATACATCAACAATCTGGACCATTTCCCATGTTAACCACAATGGGAAATCGTTGTCCGTCATAAATCTCAATCCACTTTCCGAACAAAAAAGAATCTGTCCAAGATGGACTATTTTTCAATCACAAAGATAAATGTTTCAATAATATTTTTAATGCTCCCTCCTAACTTGGAGAGTCTTCCCTTTCAGCTAAGGGAGTTATTTCCATGATCCCCATCTTCTCTCAGAAATATGCAAACTTTATTCTAGATAGAGGTTTTATTAGAATGTCTGTTGTCTGCTCGTCAATGGGGATATATTCAAGCTTTACCTCTCCTTCCTGGACTTTATCTCGAATAAAGCAGTATTTGATCTCAATGTGTTTCGACCTTTCATGAAACTCGGGACGTTCTGATAATCTTATACAACTCTGATTATCACAATATATTATGGTCGATTATGAAATCTGATCAAATAAATCAGAGATTAACTTCCTTAACCATATTGCTTCTGTGCATGCTTCACATGCTGCCATATACTCTGCTTTTGCTGTGCTAAGTGCGACCGAATTTTGTTTCCTGCTGCCCCAAGATATCATAGCGGAGCCCAAGCTGAAACACATACCTGAAGTGCTCTTTCTGTCTTCTGCACTTCCTGCTCAATCAGAGTCTGTGAATCCATGAAGTTGTATATCGCTGGATGTGGTATATCTCAAACCATAGTTTATTGTCCCACGAATATATCTTAATACATGCTTTGCAGCTATCCAATGCTCATGTCTTGGTTCCACCTGAAACTGGCTTAGTGTATTCATGACAAAGCAAATGTCTGGTCGAGTATTTACCAAATACGTCAATGACCCAATTAGTTGTCGATATAGAGATGGATCTACTGGATTAGAATATGGAACTTTCACTTTTCTTATATCCACATTCATAGGAGTGTCCATGGACTTACAATCCATCATTTCAAATTTTTGAAGGATCTTTATTGCGTACTTTCCTTGTCCAAGAAATACTTCACCACGCTTCTGCCATACTTCTAGTCCCAAGTAATAATGCATGAGACCTAGATCTTTCATATCAAATTCAGAAGCTAATTCCTTCTTGCACTGGATAATGAGAGACTCTTCACCTGTTATGAATAGATTGTCAACATATAATAGTAGAATCACAAGTGCATTGTCCACAACTTTGTAATAAAGGTTTGGATCTGCATGACTCTTGGAGAAACCAAGTCTCATTAGATAGCTGTCCATTCTGGCATACCAAGCCCTTGGAACTTGCTTGAGTCCATATAGAGCTTTCTTCAATCTGCAAACGTGAGTGTTTATGGAATGTACCTCAAACCCTTGAGGTTGTTCAATATATACTTCTTCTTCAATAACGCCATTAAGGAAAGTTGTCTTTACATCCATCTGATGTAAGTTCCATCCCATGGAAGTGGCAAGAGATATGATAGTTCTGATGGAAGTATATCTAGCCACCGAAGCAAACGTTTCGTCGTAATCTTCTCCCTCTTTCTAGGGGAACGCTCTAGCTATGAATCTTGCCTTGTATTTATCCATGCTTTCGTCTGCTGCATGTTTGATCTTGTACACCCATTTTGAAGTTACCACCGATTTTTCTTTAGGTCTTGGTATGATTTCCCACACCTCATTTTTCATAATGGATTGATGCTCTTTCGTCATAGCTTCTTTCCATTTTCCCTTTTGAATTGCTTCTTCAAATGTGGTAGGTTCTTCATCTAGAAGCTTCGTCATGTATGCTGCATAACTTGAGAATATTTTAGGTCTTTACTCTTTCTGAATGTTCCTTCTAGAACCTTGAGTCTTTCTACGTCTTGTAAGGTAGCTTCAAGCCAAGCTGGTCTTTTCTTGGTCTTAGGTATGATATCCGAATCAATGTTTTCACATGGGGGTCTCATCACGAGCCGACATATTAGGTCCATGGGTACCTAGCAGTATGACATTGCCACCAGTTGGTTACCACGCCAAGGCAGTGACTCTTAGTTGCATGGCTAAGGGAAAGGGGGTCTCATCATGAGCCAACCTTCTCATCTTTGTGAAATTACTCGTGGGTAACACTGTAAGCTCTGGTCACCATGCCAAGGCAGTGTCCCCTAATTATCTCTTGAACAAAAAAAAGCAAAAAGTAATAAAAAGAATAAAGGCAAGAATGGGCTTGGAAAGAATGCATCCATGACACGTAAAGCTCGCCTTCTACAAAGGCACCCATAGGTAACACTTTTTCATCCTTGGCCTTCATTGCACCCACATGCTTGGACATCCCCTGACCACATCACCTACTTACATGGCTTGGATGAGGTCTTTCCAGGAACTTTCCTTTTCCTGTGGACGCTAGCCCAATAGGACGCCTTGTCCTTTTCTCCAGACTTGTATTGTAGGCTTGTGTAACGTCTTTGAGCTGTTAACTGATGTATTAGGGATTTTATGCATATGTTTAATAATATTGATGATGAAATGTGATTGACATTGCTATGATCCCTGTGACTGATAAGCCCATGGAGGGCGTAGCCTTTGATGTGCAGGACCATGCTCGACGGACAGGTACCACTTGAACCGGTACACACGGAGAGATGATCAGTTCAGACCTCCATCGGGCTAAAGAGCCCACCAGATGGATGTTGAGACCCCATCATGGGGCAGAGACAAGACACAGATGGATCAGAGGCTTTGCACTGGAGAAGAAGAGAGCGTTCTACCAGAGGCACCCTGGCATAGCTTGAACTAAGGGGGATGGCCTTTTCTTAGTGGAACGTTGGCCTTTGGAGGCCTAGGACATCACCACCTTGACCATGACGCCACCCAACATCATGGACGTTTGGGGCAGGCAGACTAGGTAGCAGTGGCACATGTGGAAAGTTGGAGAAGCCCAGGGAGGGCTAACGTTTTGCTCCAGGACGTCCCATCTGCCCTAAAAAGGGCTAATGTCTCCCTTGGAGGGGATTTTACTCTTCTTTCAGCTTGATTTAGGGTTTTAACTTAAAAATTTAATGTAAAACAATATGATTTGATATGTTGGACTTGTCGACCTTTTTACCTGACCTAAATGTAAAATTAGGTCAAGGTTTTGTATAAATGGGAGATTTTCACTCTCATTTTTTGATCATCACTCACTCACCACTTGGTGAGGTCTGAAATTTGTGCCCTGTATTGGGTTATTGGTTGATTTAAGGTGGCACACTTGTTGAAGAAGGACATTTTTTGGCATATTTTGGCATTTCTCTTGAAGGAAGGTGTTACGACTAGGGTTTGCATGGTTATTTCTTGATGAATTGTAAGTATTTTTCTGCAAAACTTCTTGAATGAATGGTTGTAGTCTAATTTCTTGCATATGTTTATGAATTTTGCTGAATCAAAACCCTAGGTGACAAGCACACAAGTAGGTCCTTGTCTCATGTCCCCTGATAGATAAATTTTTAGCCATTGAAGAAGAAAAAGAGAGCCTAGCCATAACTACTCTCATTTTTCTTCCTCTCCTTTGCTAGCCATACCATTTTGAATTCAAGAGGAAGAAGATGTCCCAGGCCTAGGTTATCTACACTTAGGGTCATTTTTCTTTTAGGGTTTGATGAAAGGGCCTTGTTGTAGCAACACTCTCCCTCATGAAGCTTTCTTGTCTTGATTTGGTGCTTCATTTGAGCTAGCCATTTTGCCAAGTTGACCTAAGGAAGGAGGAGAGAGCACGAGGCCTTGCTGTAGCAACACCGAAGTGAGCGTCTCTCCCCTAGGGTTTTGATTTTGAGGCCTTGCCTTTGCAACACCTCAAAAATTCTCTCTCTTGTCCTTAGTATTTGTCTCCTTCAACTCTTGTGTCCTTCATTATTGACTCCATTAAACCCTAAGACATTGATCCTAAGACCTCAAGCGTTGAAGTAGAATTTGATCTAAATACTCTCAAACACTTTGAATTTCAAACCCTAACTACACTAACCCTAGCCTAGACTAACCTACTAACCCTAGTTGCTGACGTCATCATTGGTTATTTCATCTTTAATGCAGCAACATTTTACTTTATGAGCAATTGAATGGTGGTTTAAAGCATTTATTAAATGAAGTGTTGATTGGTTACATTGAATGCCACATTGTTCCAATATTTATTGGTGAAGTGTTACAACTTTTCATTGATATTGATAAACATTGATTTCGTCAACATTTATTGCTAATTGCTTATATGTATTTATCAGATAGTCTTATGAAGTGCTAACCCATTGAAATAGCTTGCACATATCAGTTTGTTGTTGCTTTGTTCCAGATAGATAGACTTCTTTGGGGGTTTTACTTCTTAAATTGGCCTTTGGCCGGACTATCTGTTTGGGTGGTGACTTGTGGAGAGGGAAAATCTTATCCTTATCTTATTAGCCTTTTTGCCTCTTCAAAACCCCAGGTCATCGGGGACGTCTCCCCTGGGTCTAACCTACCTAAAAAGAAAGAACCATCCCATTGTGGTGACATTGGGTGGGATTGGTTCCTGTTACGCCAGTTTGGCCTTCTAGCTTATAGCCTTTTATCCTAGCTACAAACTGCGTGATAACACACACAACTGGCTCTCTACAATTATGAGAATGTGAATAATGAGAACTGGCGCCCTGTATTTATAGTAATCTGGCAGACTTGCCTTGGCCGACTTCTCCTTTTGGGTACTAATTAATTCATATTAATTATATTTCTGCAGCTGAAATCTCGTATAAGGTTTCCTTTACTTATTTGTTTCCTTCCAGAATATTCTAATCTCGCCATAGGTCACCATAGAGGTTCATACCTCCCAAAGCTACCATAATATTAACACTTTTCTACGTTGAAGTGTCCTGCCACCTGACTATATTGGGATTCCTAAATCAGCTTCGCTTGCTCACTTGATGGAACGCATAGATGGTCGAGATGGCACAACAATCCGTCCTGAAGATGGAAATTAGTGACAATTGTGTTTGCGCCCAACATATGGTAGGTGTTGGCGAAGTCAGGATCTGTCTGATAGAGGTGGGGCCATCCTGAGGTCTCATGGCCACAAGAATCGAGCACTGTGGTGAGTGTCGTGACTGGAGGTCAGCTGCGGAAATCAATGACTCGGTTGGTACTTCCTCTTTTATGCTTGATGTTGAGGTAGAACTACTGCAAATATGTGGACCACTTTTGATGGCAGTCATTCTGCAATTTTCCTTGTGTCTGCATGAACTACAATGGATTATAATCAGTGTGGATGACTGTCTCCTTCCTGAGAATGTAATGCCTCCACTGGCGACAGAATTGCATAATGGAGTACATTTATTTTTCGGAAGTAAGGTACTTACATACAACATCTGATAATGTCTCACTATGATAGGACATGAGGTGGACGTGTTGAGTGATGACTGCACTCACAACATAGTCTGAAGCATCTGTCTCAATCTTAAAGGGTTCTTGCAGATCAAGTAATGAAAGCACTGGGGTGGAGCACAAGCGCTTCTTCAGATCATCGAACACTTTCTGTTGGGATAGGCCCCACACAAATTTTTCCTTACCACCACCCCTGGTTATTTGGATGAGGGCCCATGCAATATGGGAGAATCCCAACATGAACCTTCAATAGAAATTGGCAAGGCCTAAGAAGCTCTGAAGCTTAGTGAGCGTGGTTGGGGCTGGCCAGTCATGGATGACTTGGATCTTGGCTGGATCAACATGCACACCATGCACATCAACAATGTAGCCTAGGTATTGGACCGTGTCCATGCTAAAGGAGCATTTTTCCAAGTTGGAATATAGCTTGTGTTGCCACAAAGTGTGTAGAACCTGCTAAATATGATGCAAGTGTTCTGCCCAAGTCTTGTTGTAGACGAGGATGTCATCCAAATACACCACCACAAAATAATTAGTGAAAGGCCGCAAGATATCGTTCATCATCCTCATGAAAGTTGATGGGGCATTTTTCAAACCAAAGGGCATGACCAACCATTCAAAAAGACCTTATTTTAACTTGAAGGTAGTTTTCCATACATTTGTCAGTTTTATGGGACCTGATGGTATCCATACTTCAGATCAATCTTACTGAAGTATTTTCCCCCCTTGAGTTGATCAAGGAGATCGTCGATTCGGGGAATTGGGTACCGATTCTTGACTGTGATTTTATTTAGGGTATGGTAATCAATGCAGAGTCGCAAAGTCCCATCTTTCTTCTACACCAACACAATTGGGCTTCCACAAGGTGAAGAGTTTGGTCGGATGTGCCCCTTGTGGAGCAGTTCTTGGATCTGAAGCTTAATCTCCTCATTTTCTAGCAGAGAGAGGCAATAGACTGGCCCATTGGGTAGCGGTGCACCGGGGTTAGATCGATGGGATGCTTGACCTGATAGTGCAAAGGTATCATAATAGGTGATGAGAAGATGTCTTTGTATTCTTCCATGACCTTATCCACTTGCTTTGTCTGCATGGAGAGGTTGGTCGTGGAGGCCATGGATGTGGCTGCAACCTTTTTCTCACTATGAGAGTGAATCACGAAGAAGACAAACTTCTCGGTATGATAAATGACCTTCCTGCATTGCTTGGCAAAGATGGACAACTCTGCATCATAAAAGAGATCAGACGGTGTTAGAGTACACTAACATCTTTCATACCTTGCGCTCAAAGCTGGGTATCAAAGACTCTAAGAGACACCTGGTTTTTAATTATCAAAGTGGTCTACATAGGTACATCCAAACAAATATGGATTTATTGGACACTCCTCACTGGGTGTTGCTTATTGATATGCAGTCAAAATTCAACAGAAATTCAAGTAGCAGAGTAAGCGGGGCTTCGGGTTTGAAAATATGCCACAATAGAATCATAGCAAAGGCAACCCTAACTCACAGAAAGAAGGACATATCAAAGAATTCAAACCTCAAGAGATCCATTCCAAGATGTAGATAAAGAAGGGTAATGGAAACTCTAAGAAGGACACCAGAAAGTGGTGTGAGTTCCACAACAACCCTTGGCACAACATTGACGAATGTCACTCGAAACAGTGATTGGTGGCTGAGCTCAAAGAAAAAGAATCGAAACCTGACTTGGACTCTAGTTCAAAGCACAATAAAGGGAAACATATCATCGATGCAGAACCCACTGCTACCATCACGGCCATAACAATACAACCATAAGAACTAGAGGAGCTTGAGAAGGGGGGGCACCTCTTCCACTTGCAGATGTGGGTAAAGGGGACCCCACTGCATTTCATTGTTGACAATGAGAGTCAGAAGAACTTTATCTCAGTCGAGGTTGTCAAGAGATTGAAGTTGCCAACTATACCACACCCCAAACTATACACCATCAGATGGTTGAGCCGGGGACGAGACATCTGTGTCAGCGAACAATGTTGCTTGTCCTATGGCATCAAGCCCTTCAAGGATGAGCTAGTGTGTGATGTTACCCCACTTGTAGTCCGTGATGCTATTTTAGGACAACTATATAAGTGGAAATGTCATGCTATCTATGAGTCTTTCCCCCACAATGTCATTGATACTATGGGAGGTCAGTTCTACAGGGTACCAAAGGTAGCTCTGACTACTGCCACTTCATTGATCTCAGAAAAATAATGCCACAAAGTAATCTCTCAGACTACAAAGTTTTTCCTTTTCATGATCCAGTTAGACGGTGAACAGAAGGTCACTGCGACCACTACAACCTTGGCCCAAGACATTTCTATCTAGCAAAATTAAGTTGATGAGATTGTAGAGGAGCACGAAGAGAATGAGAGTCTTCCACATGATCAACATAGCTCTATTGGCCACGACCCGTTCCAGGTGTTCTTGGGGTTCCAACCATTAATTCCCATTGATATAGCTCTTCTTGTTTCATCTTCACCGATAGTGTCCTCCCACACTCAGACCAAGGAAAATTGTGCAACCAGATCTATTGAACAGATCCAATGCCTCCAACAGGTTCATGACATCCTTCCACAGGCAAAGTACAAGCAAGAAATCTACTTCAACAAGGCAAGCGACTCACCAAGTTTCAGATTCAACAAAAGTTTCCCCATCTGTCGAGGGAACTTGACGCAATGGGGACCATTGCTTTATAAGGGGGGCGGAATGATCCAAGTGGATCTCAGTGGCCAACCACCTTTTCCACTTAATCAACATTTTGAGCCTATGGTTTTGATAAACCATAATATTTACCCTTTTGATGGGGAATGGAATGTAATACCATCTTCATTTGTTAATTACAGACATCATGTAATGATTTCCTAGTGGCCTTATGTACATGCCTACGACATAGCGTTAATGCATTGGATCCTAGTAGAACTTCACAATTAAGTGGTCTCGAGCTAGAGTAGTACTAGGATGGGTGACCGCCCTGGAAGTCCTATTGTTTTACATGCCTATGGCATTTTATAAACTTAGATTAATTTATCCCACATACATCTTGGGAATTGTTCTCCTCTCACTCTCTCATATATAATTGAGGTGAAGGAGGCCCTTTAAGCATGCAATGGAGTGTGATGTAAATCTTGTTGCGAATGAAGTGTAGCCAACATCATCTCTTTCTTTTTAGAGATAAACTACCCCATTCTGCCAGCTTGTGTTCTACAATGTTTTTCTCTCTTAGTCATTAATAGAAGTTGGGTCTCACTATATTTTTGTGTTTCTTGAAATATCTCTTTGTATTTCCTTTCTATATTTCTGCTATATTTTTGTCATCATGTCCTTCTCAAAATAATTTGGATCAGGATGGGAAGTTATGGAAGAGAGCCCCCATAAGTCAAGGTTAAAGATCAGAAAGAGGCTTGAGAGAGAGTCCTGTGAGTTGATGGAGGTTGCCAAAGGTTATGTACCTGCAAAAGAACGTTAGACCTGCCCGGAACAAGACAAATAATGATGAATAAATCCTCAAAACCAATGGGGATTTAGTAAAAAACCTTGTTGTCCCAAAATTGTAGTAGTATGGAAATATATATCAGCAGTAAATAAGTTATGGTCACATGATCTTGATTTATAAATGGAACAAAATGGAATACATATGTATAGCAAAGAAATACACAGAGATACATTAAAACTTGACTTCTATCAAAAAAGAGAATACGTTGAAACTGTAAAAATGCAGACTGAAAGAAACTTGTTGGAATGGTGACAACTTATCTCTAAGAAGAGATATGACAGCCATGCTCATTTGTAAGAAGATGGTTACAATTAAGCTCCAAAGACCTTTTTAACATAAAACATAAATGAGAAAACCCAACTAAACATCCAAAAACCTAACACTAGGAGATGAAGCGCCAAAAATTATGTGGGCCCTGATGGGGTAAGTTGGTACATCAACTTCTCAGGGTCGTAACTTTTGCATACGATCTCCATTTTAGGCGCACAATAGCTCGTTGGAAAGAATTATTTGAGGACTACACACGTTTTCATCACACTCTGGCTAAAGGTTATAATGTGACTATGGTGTGCCCAAAAAATGTTGTTTAGGGCCTCAAAACGGCCCCAAAATTTTAGGACCCGAAAAACTAGGAAAACAATACCGGAATGAAAACTATTCTTTGAGTTAGTGGAATAGGTGTGTGGCCACTGATATCCACCTAGATCACGACATCTACAAATTAAAGCACCAAAGTAAAGTGTATGATGTTGGAAAACAAAGCTAACAATTAGTAGACAATCTTCCAATGATAAAACCAAGACTTTGATAGCAAAGAGGGTTGTTATTTGAGTGTTATCAGCAAGATGTTGCAACAACCTTATGGTTGTAGAAATTTTTTGCTACAACAACAAATTCTAGCCACTAAAATAAATAAGTAAACCACCCAAACAATAGCTTATAACCAGTAGAACAATTATCGAGGCTTACAAGTGAATTTCAATGGGAGAAGAGTGAGTAAAGAGTGATAAAAGAGTGAATTTGCGGTAGCCCTATTGGCTGTAGCTAAATATTAATTATAGCAGTTAGGTTACTTGGCTAAACAAGACACACTTAGGGCACAATATAGCTTAAAGCATGTAAACTCAAATTCCAACTTTGAACAATTCAATCTCCTTGATATAACGTTTACCAATGAACAACATTCAATCTCCAATGCAAAAAGATTAGAGCCTTGTCTATTGGGTTATGGGGTCGCTTGTTTACGATCTAGGGTTTATTACTCCTCTAGGGGTGTAATCCCTTTTACTCCTTGTAGCAACCTTTGAAAATAACATTTTCAATCACAATAAAAAATAGATTTTAATGGAGGGTGTATGCCCTTATACTCCTACAAGGATTTGACAAATTAACCTTGAAATCAAGAAGAAAACATACAATTGCATAAATTTCTTACCTAATCCAAGAGAAAGCATGAAAAAACCTTACT
>ML862532.1:23597-43315 GCA_009831015.1 Picea engelmannii
TATAACAATACTAATTATGAGCTCAATATATCACTTACATGAATAGAAACTAGGTAGGAAGGATAACACCCCATTCCACAACCACTCAAACTAAACCCAGTTAACATTGACATTTATGCATATACAAATACATAAAATGAATATATAATTTTTTTTGATGAAATGTCATTTTCGTCCATTAAAATTGTCTCTCATCTCATTTCCCATCTCTATTTACTTTGTTATGAAAACACATTTGTTTACATTCTAATATGATTTTTTATTTTTATTCCAATGACCCCACAAAGTGGAAAATATTATTTTTGGTTTTATATTCAAATTACCCTCAAATTGTAAACTATAGAAATTACTTTATATACACATCTGTACATCCTATTAGATCCCGATTTAATGGCCATTGGCCGATGCTCCCATTTTATAAAGTTGAAACGCCATCACAATATACACCATTTAAATACAACTTTAATTACAATGTCATGTTTTTTGAATGGGACATTGCATCTTCCCTAAAAATGTATTGTCTTCGACGTATATTCACGTTTGTTCAACACTATCAAACTTGCTCCCAACTCAAGTAACTAAAACATTCTTTCACAATTACCACTCAAAATAGTAACAATAGGTGAATGGATGTAACATTATAATTATTGCATAGACTTCAATGATATCCTTGTTTGCTAATCCCATGTCAAAGGGAAAATAATTTTAAATAATTTTAGTGCTTTATCACATTTCCAAATATTCTACTCTTAATCAAAGGAAAATATTGTTGTGGAATAATATTAGTCCTTGTGATCGGTGTCGAGAAATTAATTATGATAAATACATCTTTTGTATGTCTTAAATGAATAAAATCGGCTAGTTATACAAGTATCTAAAAAGTGAAATCCTTTCCATGATAAGGAAGGAGGATACACTGCTCAACAAATATGTGTATTTCAAATCATTTAATGCCAAACAAAGGCCTATGTAAAGTCATCAAGTAAAGGACAACCCATAGAGCAATGGGATGCGACCTATGCCACATAAGGAAGGATCTGTTTGTCAAGCACAGGTCGAGGCTAGAGAGTAGAACATTAAGATCAACTAAATCTTGGTATACCAAGAAAAGAAAAGGTTCATGTGCTTGGAAAACCTATGCCTATAAAATAATAAGCAAGGATCAATATTAGTTTGTTGATCAAAGGAGGATTAGTATTATCAAGCAAAGAATGGAGGATTAGTATTATCAAGTAAAGAATGGTTATTTTTCACCGAGCAAGCAAATATTTGAATGGGTTCATGAATATTTGCTTGTATTAAAATGTCAAGCAAATGATTGACAATCACAATATTCATCATCTTTGCTTGATAACGGAAGAAGAACTAGTGCTCCATGATTGACCAAGAAGCCTCATTACTCTAAAACTAGGTAGAGGGGGAATGTGCTAGTGCTCAACAAATATATGGAATAATTATCAAGAACATACCAAGACCAAGAAGTGTTAGGGACCTAACCCCTCATGTAGGTAGAATAATATATTCCGATTTAATAAAGGTCAATTAATAAGGCCTAACAATAAGGAAGAATAAGTCGAATGTAAGAAGACCTAATAGAAGCTTCCACTTCTAGAAGGATTTCCTTTAGATGGTTATTTTGATAGACATATTTAGTATAAATAGGAGTCGAGGGTATGTGATATGTTGTCTTGGATATTATTGTAATAGAGCTTTGCTCTGCTGGAGGTTGCCCCCTCGAAGAGGCAAGTGAACATTGCTCTTAGTAATCGAAGTGCTCTTTCTAGTCTTATTCTGATATCATTTTGGTGTTATTGTGGTATTGTTCTGGTTATATTGTTGTTTATCTGCCATTTCTAGCATTTTATTTCTGTTCTGCATACTTTTATATCTGGAATATTACAAGTGGTATCAGAGCACCTCCTCGGCAAAAAATTGTGGGTTATTTATTTATTTATTTTCCAGGGTAGAGATGTATTTCAGCATCTTTAAGCTACATAGATCTGTCATTACGCGCATAAACCCACAATCGAGGATTCATACATGCAGGAAATACAAGTGGTACTTAAGCGCACATCTGTTGGCCACCCTTGTAACCCATGTTGGTACCCTTTCGAGTGGTAGTGCATTAGACAACACATGTATATGAATCGGCCTAGATTTTTTGAAGCCCTCTTTAGGTAAACCTATCGGCCGCCTGACTGCTATAGTGCCACCGAGAACAGTACTCGGGAAGATACTCTCTAGTACCTGGGTAGTCGGGTAGTACGGCTAAGGGCACGGTCTAGCCTCCTTAGTTGGTGCCCTAAGATATTGGGCCGAGTACTACTGTTGGACCCCACACGTATATCAGAGAGCTATAGCATAGGGCAAACCCTTGAGGACGGAAACACATAAAATAAAAAAGACAAGATCTATTGTCGCGCAACTATGTTCGAGTTGCCAAATCATTACACATTTCTTCCTGGTTAAGCATTTGGGCATTTCATCACTGCAGTATTTTGCACCATTATTTGAGATCTATTCCATTGGATTTATCTCTTTGCCTGTATCACATTCATACCTATCATTTTTCAGCAAAATTTCTGATCCCACCCACCACTTTTCGCTTCCCTCGTCATCATGGCCCATACCTGTGGCCAAGACTTGGAAGCTCGCTTCAATACCTTGCAATCTAATTTCACAGAGACCCAACAAGAAGTGAGACAACTTAGTGCCAATATTGCCACCATCAATAAAAACATGTATTCCTTCATCACCGTCTCAATCAAGGAACTCAAAGAAGACCTCAAACAAGACATGACTACCCAACTTGAATATTTTGCTTTGATGATCTGCACCAAGCTGCATATCCCTGCAGATCCCTCTTTATCTGACCCACCTTTGCATACCGAAGTTGAAACTTCCTCTCATTCCCATAATTTTTAGCCCCATCACTTTCAGCATGACCTACGCCTTCTGCGGGTGGATGTGACCAAATTTGATGGCTCAGATCCCACTGGTTGGGTAACTCAAATGGAACATTATTTCTCTTTGTATGACATTACAGATGACTTGGCCAAACTCCAGTATGGTGTTCTCCATCTAGATCAAGAACGTTGGCAATAGAGAAAAATTTCCCGTCAAGGGTATGTTGCTTGGACACACTTTGTGGCAGAGCTTTATGAACGCTTTGACATTGACACCAACCATTTAGGCCGTTTGACAAAGTTGAAACAATCTGGCACATTGTAAGACTTTATAGCTTCTTTTGAGTGACTCGTACAGAGGGCATGTCTGATGCTTTTTTCCGAGAATGTTTTATCAGTGGCCTCAAGGATGAGATTCGTGCCCATGTCCTCATGGCTCGACCTCAGAGTTGGGTGGAGGCTACTATACGAGCTAAGGAAGCACAACATGTGGTCTCTTCTCAAAACTGGAAACCCTCCTTTATTCCTCACACTAAACCAGTAAATCCCACTCCTCCTTCTACTCCACTGAAGATCCAAAAATTGACCAGGGCCGAAATGGCTGAATGCCAACTTAAAGGCCTTTGTTATAATTGTGATGACAAATATTTTCTGGGACACAAGTGTAAGTAACAAAATATTTTTATGGCCATCTCAGAGGATGTTTCATAAGAGGATGTTGAAGCTCCCCTTGTGTTCGAGTCACCCGAACCCACTGACATTACCCCTCCCTCAGACCCTCCCGAAGTAGAACCAATCATTTCCTTAAATGCTCTCATGGGATTCTTCGCTCCCCAAACCCTCAAACTAATTGGCTACATCAAGCATAGGAAGGTCATCATTCTTGTTGATAGTGGAAGAACCCATAATTTTATTCATCGTCGCATTGCCCAAGAAACTAATTGCTATATCCGTGTAGTCAATAATTTCCAAATCATGATTGCTAATGGCGGGTCCATGAAATGTGGAGGGCATTGTGAAAATGTGCATCTCCAAATTGGTGACTACCACCTGAAATCTCATATGTTTGCTATCGACATGGGCGATTATGACATTGTGTTGGGTGTAGACTGGCTAAGGACTCTGGGTCCCATTCTCATGGATTTTAAGGAATTAACCATGCAATTCTACCGGGAGGGCCAACAATATAAGTTCCAAGGCATCAATGTCGATTCCCTTTAGATAATTAGTTCCCATAACATGGAAAAGATGCTAAAAAAAGGTCATTCAGGCGTTATTTCCCAATTCCATGCCATGCAAGCAACTGAGACACCCTCTGTGCCCCAGGACCTCCAATCCATCCTCTCTAAACATCAAGTGTTTTTTTCCACTCCCTAGGGACTCCCTCCTTCCCGTGGTGTTCATGATCATTCCATTCCCCTTGTCCCAGGAAGCCTTCCTCCAAATATCCGTCCCTATGGTCACCCCTTTTCCCAAAAAAATGAAATTGGGAAAATGGTTCAAGAACTGCTTAACGCAGGTGTGATCCACCCTAGTATGAGCCCCTACTCTTCTCCTGTGGTCATGGTCATGAAGAAAGAAGGCTCTTGGCGCATGTGTCCTGATTTTCGTGCCCTCAACAAACTCACCATTAAAGACAAATTTCCCATTCCTATCATTGATGGCCTCTTGGATGAATTGAGTGGCGCCCAGTTCTTTACTAAACTTGATCTTCATTCTGGCTACCACCAGATCCGTATGAAAGAGACATACATTCCTAAGACTGCCTTTAGAATTCATGAGGGCCACTATGAGTTTTTGGTCATGCCCTTTGGTTTGTGTAATGCTCCCTCCACTTTCCAAAGCCTCATGAATCATGTCTTCCATCCTTTTCTCCGCCATTTTGTCTTAGTTTTCTTTGATGATATCCTCATCTATAGCAAAACCTGGACAGACCATCTTGCTCATGTGGATCGAGTTCTCCATCTACTCTCTCAGCACCAACTTTTCCTGAAACAATCTAAATGTGCTTTTGGCGCCTCAGAAGTCGAGTACTTGGGTCATATTTTTGGCAAGCACAACATCAGGGTGGATCCCAAAAAGATTGAAGTTATGCAAGACTGGCCTCACCCAAAGACTCTCAAAAACTTACATGGATTTATGGGCTAAACAGGTTATTATCGCAAGTTTGTTAAGAATTATGGAAAGATTGTGGCCCCTCTCACTACAGTCCTTAAAAAGAATTCTTTCACCTAGACTCTAGCAGTTGCTAAGGATTTTCAAACCTTGAAGATGGCCATGTGCACCACTCCAGTCCTAACACTTCCTGATTTCACAAAGACCTTTGTCTTGGAATGTGATGCTCCAGGAAAAGGAATTGGCGTTGTCCTTGTGCAAGAGGGTCGGCCTTTGGCCTTTACCAGCAAACAACTTTCTGAACGAAATTTGGGCAAATCAATCTATGAAAAGGAAATGTTGGTTATTCTGCATGCCATTGATCTTTGGCGCCCTTACCTATTGGGGCAACACTTCCAAATTAAAACAGATCATCAAAGCCTCAAGTATTTTCTGGAACAACGCATTTCCTTCCCAAAGCAACAAAAATAGGTGACTAAGCTCTTTGGATATGATTACGAGATCATTTATAAGAAAGGAAAAGACAATGTGGTTGTGGATGCACTTTCCCAAAAATATGAAGATGAAGGGTCCCTTTTTTCTTTCTCCTTCATTGTACCAGATTGGCTCCAAGCCGTTCGCCAGGAATGGCTACACGATCCCAAAATTTCACATTTGATACAACAATTGCAGTCCAATTCTCCAGTTTCCCTAGGGTACTCTTGGCTCCACGATGAGCTTTGATACAAAGGTCATTTGTATTTAAGTAAACAGTAAAAACTTAAATCCATGGTACTTTTTGAGCTTCATGGTACACCCACAGCTGGGCACTCAGGGTTTACCAAAACCTATGACAGGGTCAAACGTTCTTTTTTCTGGGATAGTATGAAACAAGATGTTTGTAATTTTGTGGCTGAATGTGATGTGTGTCAACACAACAAGGGAGAAACAATCAAATCTCTTGGCACACTACAACCACTTCCGATTCCACCTGCTATTTGGCAGGATATCTCTATGGATTTTATTGTAGGCTTACCTAAATCAGGCAATAAATTAGTCATCATGGTGGTCATTGATCACCTTTCCAAGTATTCTCATTTTTGTGCTCTTCAACACCCATTTACAACATCCAATGTGGCTCAACTTTTCATGGATCTGGTCTTCAAGCTTTATGGCATGCCGCATTCTATTATTTCTGATCGTGACCCAACTTTCACCAACAATTTTTGGCAAGAACTATTCAAGCTACACGGCACCCAATTGCATCTCACCACAACTTATCATCCCCAGACCGATGGTTAAACTGAAGTTGTCAACAAGTGTTTGGAAACATATTTGAGGTGTTTTTCATCGGAAAAGAAAAATTAGTGGGCTCAATGGTTACCACTAGTTGAATGGTGGTACAACACTTCATACCATACAACTACCCACATGACTCCTTTTGAAGCAGTATATGGACAAAAGCCACCTTCAGTTCTCTCATATTTACCAGGTGTCTCGAAGGTCTAGGTGATTGACCAAATGCTTACAGTTCGAAAGACTATTCTTCGTACCCTCAAAGATAATTTGGTCATGGCCCATAATCGCATGAAGAAACAAGTAGATCAAGGTCGCTCTGAACGTCAATTTGTAGAAGGGGACTAGGTGTTTCTTTGACTGCAACCTTACAAGCAAAATTCCCTCAAGGCTGACCATTGTTAGAAACTGACGCCCAAATTTTATGGTCCTTATACCGTTCTCAAGCGTGTGGGATAGGTGGCCTATTAGTTAGCTTTGCCCAGTCATTCTAAGCTACATATTGTTTTTCATGTTTCCTGCTTAAAGAAGGTGATTAGAACTAAGTGCCAAACTCAAACCAACCTCCCCGAGTTGGACGAAGAAGGTTCCATTTGGCTACAGCCAGAAGCAGTTTTGGGCCAGCATGAGCATCGCCTATGTTAGCGAACCATCAAGGAAGTGTCAGTTTAGTGGAAAGATACAACCCCAGTAGATGCCACTTGGGAACTAGCTACCATTCTGCAACAATTTCCACATCTCAAGCCTTGAGGACAAGGTTGTTTTTAAGGGGGAGGACATGTTAGGGACCTAACCCCTCACGTAGGTAGAATAATATATTCTGATGTAATAAAGGTCAATATTAATAAGGCCTAGAAATAAGGAAAAATAAGTCGAATGTAAGAAGACCTAATAGAAGCTTCTGCTTCTAGAAGGATCATCCTCTAGATGGTTCTTTTGATAGACATATTTAGTATAAATAGGAGTCGAGGGTATGAGATCTGTTGTCTTGGATATTATTGTAATAGAGCTTTGCTTTGCTGGAGGTTGCCCCCTCAAAGAGGCAAGTGAACATTTCTCTTAGTAATCGAAGTGCTCTTTCTGGTGTTATTCTGATATCATTTTGGTGTTATTGTTGTTGGAAGATTGGTTGTTGTCATTGATGTCAACCCTAGTCATGGGTTTTGGACCGCAAGATTGATGAAGGTATTTGGACATGAAGAACAATGCACATGCAGATACAACACCCATGGATGGATAACATACATCATGTTGTTTCCTGTGGTATGTGGCACGTCACGTGGATCCTCATGGTTGAGGAGAAATGAACTTTTGAAGATGACAAAGTGAATTGAAGAAGGAAGTACATGCAGGCCCTGAAGATAATTAAAGAAAAAGAATTACACAATAAGAAAGTGTCAGGTCGGCCCTAATGTTAAAAGGAATTGACATAAATGGTATAAATAAATATCATTATACATTCATTTTATACACAAGTCAAATTTTAGAGAAAATCAGAAGTAAAGAAGGCCGGATTTCAAGGGAGGATGAAGTCTTTTGGTGATGTGTTCTAAGGTATGTTATTTTCAGGTCATCTTACCATTTTCACTATAACATTTTTTATAGAACGATTCAGATGGTGAAATTGATATGGTAGTGAGAAGGCATATGAAGGTACCTATGGTAAAAGTTTCAGCTCTTGATTCGCTATAATTATGGAGATGCACTCTTTGGAAGATAGGGTTTTTGACCAGTTCTGAAGCTAGTCAATAAACAGGTGTTCCGGGTAAAACAATCATAACTTATTCATAGAGAATCCAATTGAAGTGGGAAAAATTCCATTGGAAAGAGTATAGACTTTAGTTTCTTGTGTGTGAGTTTCAAAATCTGAGGTTAAATATTGAGCATAGGGCATTCTATACAAGTTCGGTCTCTTGAATAAACCAGAATTGAACAAGGTCTACCATTCTCTCTATAACTTCTTTTTGGGGAGGATTCAAGGAGTGAAACTTGGAGAAGTTTTAGAGAATACATTGAGTAATATTATCTATAGGATTAGAGTATTCCAAGAATTGAATAATTGTAGAAATTGAAGAAGTCTCAGGAAGCATTATCAAGGTCTATGTGATGGTTGGTTGATGGTGATGATTTAATGTAAAGTTTTATTATCTCTCACATATTATTGGGTGGAAGGAAGGGGCAAGGATGGAGAGTTAAAATCTCTCTTGATGTTGGAGTATTGTATCTTCCTCTTGGAGGTTTATCCCTCCCTTTACATTTGGAAGCTGTAGCTACCTTTGGAAGTCATTACTTCCCTTGAACAATAACTATTGATTATTTCTCATATATTGTGTATGGTGTATTGTGGCGTATTCGTGTAACTTTTATACTATTGTTCATTTCTCATTGGATATAATTGAATGGTTTAAGTATAAGTTGAAAAAGGATTAAAATTGTACTTGATTCTGATTCACCCCCTCTCAGTATAAAAAATTGTGGTATTGTTTTGGTTATATTGTTGTTTATTTGGTATTTCTAGCATTTTGTTTATGTTTTGCATAATTTTTATATCTGGAATATTACAAGAAGAAAGTGTGAAATATAGCTAGGTAGGCTTGTCAAACAAAGGAATGACGTGCTCAATGACCCGTTCTTGGAAAAGGAGAAACAAAGGCTCAATTCAATTCATTGAGCAAATGAGAGTCACTCTTGATGAGAAAATGATGTTGCTTATGTCAAGAAAAGGAAGGTAATTAGGTTTCTAAGGACCATTGTTTTTCTTATTATCAAGAGGTCTCCAAAAACCCAAGTGAAAAATCCTAATTGCAACAGATCAAAAACCCAAACTTGAGGTTTATAAGGAAAAATATAGCTAGGAAAATATTGTCAAAAAAATAAGAGGGGTCCATCGGTAGCAAAATCTCAGTTGCGTAAACCTAAGGTTGGGGAAGGGTCAAGGAAAGGAAGGATGAAATAATAGTAGTAGGTAAATGGAAGGATCAACAAGACATGAATTCTTGAGTGAGAAAAAAATCAGGGTGGAACTAGGCAAAGCATCTCGGGGAAGCATAATAAGACAAGAATGGAGGAGAGAGAAGAGGGGTCAGTTGGGAAAATCAATTCAAGCCATGGGGAAAATTTCCCATGGATGAAAAAGCTGCATGAAGAGAGAGAACATAGAACCCGAGTAAAAGGAACCAAAATCTAAAATGACAATGGAAACATAATTGCATTATTGATTGAGTGCTTGTAGCTAGATTTTGCCTTGATATGAAGAATCATAAAACATAATCACAGGAAAAATTTGTTGGAAATATTGTTTTTATTGATGTTAAAGACTAGGGGAGACTACATATGTTTGAGATAAAGAATACGAGTTGGTATTGTTGCAAATATTGTTTTTGGATTTTTTATGCTCAATTTGGTTACCCTATCTTTGAAGGCCTCTTTACTCTAAGTACCTAGCTCAAATGGGAGCATAGGATATATGGTTGAAAATATTATTCCGATACCTTTCCAACGGTATATGACACTCCCTATAACTCCATAGGAATGAGGAGATATGAAAGATTCTGTCAGGTCAACCTAGCCAGAAAGTACAGGTCGACCCAACCAATTTTACAAGTCGGCCCCATAAGTGAACATATAAATACTATAAATACAAGATAGATGTGTACATTTGAAGAGAATCCAAGTAAGAAGAGCAAGCACAAGTGTGCATGAAAGATATGATGTGCGCAAGAGGAGATGGGTAGTATTCTTGGGATCTAAAGGTGTGCAAGAGGAGTTTTCTTGGAGTTTTAAGGGTGCGTTATGAAGGACAAAGGTTTATGATACTGCAAAGCGCATTGTTTTTAGGTTGTGATGTTGCAGTATGGAATTATATTCTAGGAATGATGCCATGAGGTTCACTAGGGAATGCAAGCTAAATATGACTAGGGTTTGAAACTATGATTGAAGTATGAAGCATGCAGATGAAGTTGGAAGGACTTTGTGTATGGATATCTTAGATTGGTGGCTATACAGGTCTTAATGAGTTGGTGCTCAGCTAAGGAGATTGAAGTCTCTTGTAGGTTGGTGCCTACACAATATCTTGTTGAGTTGGTGCTCATTTGAAGAGATTGGTGTCTCTAGTAGGATGGTGACCACAAGCTTTGTAACAATAGGTTGGTTTCTATAAACATTTATAAAGATAATTTTTTGTGTTTTTTCTCCCACAATGGTTAACAAATTAAACTTTGTGCACTGTGATCTAAGTTTACATGCATTTATCGTTTTAAAGTTAATGAATGACTGATGAAAACTTAATTAAAGTAAAATGTATCTTATACTGATTCACCCCCCACCCTCTAAATATAAGCATAAGTACAACAATTGGTATTAGAGCAACTTCCTTCAGAAACAATTTAACCAATGGAAGGTAGATATCGAGAGCACACATGGCCGTTCAAGAAGGTTTCTCCACAAACATAAGCTCGTATGAAGAAAGTGATGAATATGTTTATGATATTAACAAAGAATAATTTGTCTTCATGGCCATGGATATAAAGTCTACTAATACAGAAAATGAAGACAATTAGAAAGAAAAATCAGATTCAGAAGAAGAAGACATTGACGGGGAAGTGAATCTTGAAGCAAAACTCATTAGTGCCTTAGAAGAAATAGACAGGCTCAGGGAAAAGACTAAAAATAAAAAATAGCAATTGCAAAAATATGAAAAGAAGGATCATGATCTTAATGAAACAATTTTTTTTTTATCGTCCTGAAGACTCAACTAGAAGAGGAAAAAAGGATAAAAGACGTGGTGAGAAGCCAACTGAAAGAAAAAGAAGAAATTGTGAGAAGCTAGAGGCTGAAATCATTTCCTTAAGAAAGGAAATAGAGAAAACAACTGATCATTTGAGTAGAAGATTGAGGTTTGAAAAAATTATTGAAATATTAGATAATATTCTTAGTCACTAAAGGTCACCATTCATCAAGACAGATCTTGGATATGATGAAAAATAAAAGACCCTCGAGGGAGATGCAAGCACTAAGGTTACAAAGCCACCGAAAAAGGTAAATGAAGAACATCATAAAAGTTATGCTAATATTCTCAAAGGCTCCATCAACAATGAAAGTAGCAACAGGAAAGGAAACGATGACCAACATAAAATTGATTCTTCTCACAAGAATAACAATAATGAGTTCAAAAGAGTTGTTCGGACTTTCACAACCCGATACCAATTTTTTTTTCTTGGTTATTGTTTTTATTGCAATAATTTTGGTCATAAAGCACTAGATTGTATAGTTTATGTAAGAAGTGATCATGCAAGAGATATAAATAGAGATTCTTATAAGACCTCAAATAATGATTATGTGAGCAACAAAAACAAAAGTTCTCATGGGTTTGTTGATAGAAACTACAATTCATTTACTCCCCAACTTGATTGCAATATTAAATTTTATAAGTGCAATAAGTATGGGCACATAACACGTGAATGTAGAAGCAACAAAATAAAGTCTCCCAAGCAAAACAAGGAAGAAGATGTTCTTACCAAGCATAGAAAAGAATACACAAACATGTGGAAAATGAAGCAAGAAGAACTAAAGAAGAAGAATGCAGACTTGCAATGTATGTTGCAGACAAAGGAAGTCAATAGTACATTGATAGTGGATGTTCAAAACACATGATCACGGTTACAACTTCACATTTCATTATAAAGGATGTGAGATAAGGAGAGCGGGTTTGGGAAGATTAGTGGAAAATGCAAACATAACCCCATGCAATGTATATGTTCTTGATGAAGTCAAATGAGAAAAAATGTTATATGAGACAAGCACACGAAAGCTGGTTATGGCATAGAAGAATGGGTCATACAAACTTTGAAAATATAGTAAAACTCCGCAAGGCACAAGCAATAAGACATATGTCAAGGATCTCAAAACCTATAGACACTATTTGCAAGCCTTGTCAACACGGGAAGTAGACGAGAGTTAGTTTCAAAACAAAGTAGTACTAAACATCAAAGCCATTGGAACTTTTATACACAAACCTCTATAGGCTAGCAAGAACACAAAATTTAAAAGTTGAGAGTTATTTTATGTTGCTTATTGATGATTACACAAGTCTGACATGGGTTACATTTCTTAAAGAAAAATCCGAAGCATTTGAGAAGTTCAAATCTTTCATAACCCTAGTTGAAAACGAGACTGATTTAAAAATCAAGTGCTTAAGATCAGACATAGGAGGTGAGTTTACCTCTTAAGAATTTGATGAATTCCATGAGAATCATGGAATCATGAGACATTTTTCGGCAACAAGGACTCCACAACAAAATGGAGTTGTATAAAGGAAGAACAAAACTGTATAAGAAATGGCTAGAACAATGTTGAATGAAGCCAAACTACTAGACACCTTTTGGAGAGAAGTAATCAACACAACAATCTACATTTTGAATAGAGCACAAATTAGAGTGAACAAATAAAAGACACCTTATAAATTGTGGAAAGGTAGACCAACTATAGTAAAATACTTCAAAGTATTTGGGAGCAAGTGATATATAAAGGGAAATGAAGATATTTTAGGCAAGTTTGATTCCAGAACAAATGAAGGTATCTTTCTTGGCCATGCATTTGGAAGGAATGCCTACAAATGCTACGAAAAAAGACTACACAATGTTATAGATAGTATTGATGTAAGAGTGAATGAAGCAATACCTCAAAAGGAAAAGTCATAAACAAATTAAGATCCAGAGGAGACAATCTACAGAGAAGGAGAAAAGGAAGAAGAAAAGAAAGAACAAGAGGAAATAGAATGCCAATATCCAAATACACCATCCATTTTTGTTCAAAAACATCAGATATAAAATTAGATTCTTGGTGATATAGATACATGAGTTCAGACTAGAAGAAGATTGAAATTTTCTTTGTTATGTAAATAGAGCCCAAGAACTTTGAACAAGCTAGTGAAGATAAGCATTGGGTTGATGATATGAAAGAAGAACTAAATTAGATTGAGAAGAATGAGACATGGGAACTTGTGCCCATACCAAAAGACAAGAATGTGATTAGCACCAAATGGGTCTTCATAAAAAAATTGGATGAAGATGTATAAATAGTAAGAAATAAAGCAAGTTTGGTCTGTAAAGGGTATGCTCAAGTTGAGGGTATTGACTTTGAAGAAACCTTTGTTCCATTTGAAAGATTAGAAGCAATCATAATGTTTCTGGCGTTTGCATGTTTCAAGAACTTCAAAGTCTATCAAATGGATGTCAAGTCAGCCTTTCTAAATGGAAATTTAGAAGAAGAAGTATATATTGAATAGCCAAAAATATTTCAATTATTAGAAAACAAAGCTCATGTATGCAGACTAAAAAAATCACTCTCTAGACTAAAGCAAGCTCCTAGAGCTTGGAATTAAAGACTTGAAAAATACCTACAAAAACAAGGTTTCAAAAGAGGAGCCACAAACACCAATATTTACATAAAAATAGAAAATGAATATATGTTAATCATTGTGGTTTATGTGGATGATATCATATTTGGAAGTGTTACCCCCCATGCCTAGGGGTAACTGGAGGAGATCTTGTCTTGAGGCCTGCAATGGAGAACATTATCTAAACAATGATGGTGATGATCAACATGTCCATAGATGGAAACCTAGGAGCCTCCTTGATTTTCCTCCTAGCACAAATCAACCAAGGCTCATCACATTCAAGCAACCTAGAGTATGGGGCATGGTAAGCCAACGTCACCATGAGATATGGTTATTCCTTTTTTCATGTAAGGTGTTGTGTTTAATTTATCGGGCATGTGGACAAGGATCACTGGTTGAAGTTGGATAGTGGCTTATTTTCTTGAGAAATTGACTTGGTTGCCTTGTTTAACCTTTGTGGCCAGCTTTAATGTCCTAGTCTCATGTTGTCATCGTCCAGGGAAGAGAGGTAAAATGGGGGGCCCTCCCAAGGGTATTGTTCCACTTCCAACCATACTTAAAATGTTCCATCATAAAGCCTTTCATATATTCTAAATTTTGGCTATGGCCCATGCTCTCATGAGAAAAGGGCTAACGACCCGGAGGTAGATTGCAACTTCTATAAAAGAATAAGAAAATGATGCTAAAAAGAAAGTGAACTTAGTAAATTAGGACCACGAAAATTCGATCCAAATTGAGCTCTACGCATTCAGTACTTGCCTTGGTTCCAAAAAAACGTAATGCTAAAGCTTGGAAACCCATAAAGGGGAACTCTCAATTTGCAAATTATAAATGAAAGTAGGGATTGGAACGATGGCTAATGAAGGGGTTTGGAAAAAGGTGGCACACAAATATTGGGTAACTCAAGAGCAAGTGCACCCTCAACAAAAGTGCTCATAGAGATGGAAAACATAAGCCATGAAGGAAGCCCTAAACCATAATATCTTCACACTTACTCTTGATGGGTTTTTCTTTCCCTTGTCACTCTCGAGACCTATCCCTTTACCTGGGTTATTTATTTTCTACCTAGATGGCACACCTAATAGAGTTGTATGAAGGCCCTCCCATACTTAAACTTGGTAACCCTCACAAGGTCTTGGGCTTGGGTGATACTTGAAGGGGATACTGGGTGAATTGTTTACATGGCTTGTATCTTAGGCATCAACTTACTTTGCATGATTTAAGGACTAACATGTGCATCTCTTCCATCACTAAAACATGGGAAGTTCTTACTAAGGTGACAATGGTAGGATCTTCTGTGGTTACGTAAGATTTGAGGACTTGTAGTGGGGCTTTGCACAAGTACAAATGTTGCGATAACATTTTGGTGTTGTTTCTGGGGAGGACTAAGTCATATCTTTGGTAAATTTCCCCCTAAAGCCCTTATCTTACAAGTTTACCCGGTGAATCCACTAAGGGTGATTCCCGCACCTTCCTTTGATGATCTAAGGGTGATCATCTGGAAAATCCACAAAGTTCGAGGAGTTATACTAACCCTCCTAATACTTACAAGAGAAGGGTTCCCTGTAACTCACCTATAGTGAAATCCTTGTTTAGTGGAAACCTTGTTTTCCTAAAATGGCTCAAAAGCAATGAGCATCCAATATCTTCAATCTCTTGGATATGTCTGCTATCCAAGGATACCCTCGACAAATGCGTCTAAAGTATGAGAAATGGTTGCCCGAGTTTCCTGGTATTGATTGAACCATTGCTGAAGAACATATGAGTAGCTTTTGGTTCTCCTTTCAACTTAATCTTGTGAGTGATGATGCCAAATATTTGGTAATGAAACTTTTCTCGACCACTCTTACTGATCCTGCTATGAGGTGGTATGAAAATCTCCCTAATAAGAGTATCGAGACTATGGATCAACTCGAGGAGACCTTTCTTAAAAGATGGGGTACCAAAGAAGATCCAAACTTGTTGTTGGCACGACTTAATGAGATCAAGAAATCAAAAAAGGAAATTGTGAAAGAATTTGATACCAAGTTTGATACCTTTTTTTTCTCTACATCAAGGCTTTCCTAGGACACTTTGTGTACCTACTCAAAGACAAGGGTCCAAAGACCATTCAAGAATCCTAGGAGATGGCTGCAAGAATTGAGGCTAATCTTTTATCATGGAAGGTAGAACCTTTCTATGCCCCAAGAGCCAAGGCTGATACCAAACCAAAGATAGTACACAATGCTAAGCCCATTCGAGATACTAGTGCTCCATGGGCATGACTTGAAGATTCAATAAATGATCTTTCCAAGAACCAAATCTTGATGATGAAAATCACTAATTTAGAAAGGGAACAACAACAAGCCCCAAAGCCTCCTTTTTGGGGACAACCTCAAAATCCTATCCAATCATGGAGAGTTAAGCCTTCAAACGAACAAAGGGTTCCAAACACTCTATATCCTTTGAATGTAATAATTCAAGAAGAAACTCCTTGGTGTCTGCCTTGCAAATACTCACATTGGGAATATGAACACCTAAGGAGTAATAGGGAACCTGATAAAATGAATGCCTTTGATACCATAAACCATATATTTACTCTATCTCCTTAAGTGTGCCTCAATATCACACCTGTTTTGAGGAAGGAAAAATTGAAGCAACTAGGAGGGCTAGGATGGAAATTATAAATAACTTGGATGAGGAGTCAAGGGAGAGACTTAGGAAGAAGAAATTACACATGTACACAAGGCGAATAAATGTGCCACAAGCTCCACCCAATGACCCTAAGCCTCCTCAACAAGGACCTCCTCGTCCACCGACAAGAAATTATCCTCCTAGTTCCACTTTGCCAAGGACTAATAATATTGACTTGAATATTGACATAGATGGTTTCCTTGAAAAGATCAATGTACATGTACCTATGAAAGAGATCATTAAAATTCCTACGATAAAAAGTAGAGTTGAGAAGTTCTTCAAGGTACAAGGTGAACCTTTGGATCCTCCTATAATGCTACAGTAAAATCATTTCAAACCACAATATGATGAGCACCCACCTTTCTTCATCTCATTACAACTGAATAACAAAATATTGAATACTTGCATGCTTGACTCGGGAGCGGGTGCAAGTATCATGTCCTTGAAAGTAATGAGGCAATTGGGCTTGGAAACCACAAGGCCTTATAGAAATTTCTGAGGGATTGAATCTAGGGCCATCCCCACACATGGTGTAATAGAAAATGTAAAGATATGCATTGATCGATATCTCGAGATGGTTTTCCTAATTGAAATTGTGGTCATAGATGTTCCTGAATTATGGGGAATGATCTTGCCTAGAAATTTTGTTGAAACATTAGGTGGTACTTTACAGATGGATTCGACCTATGCTACTATACCTATGGATGATAATACTCATTCTTACTTACCCAACTTGACCATGGAAAAGAATCATGTTGAGGAGATTGACCTTGACCCAGAGATTGAGGAGATCCTTGAAGTAGCCAAGGATTCCCTTCCATATTTTTTCCCAGATGACCTTCCTTTCTCCCAAGAAGAATATTTTGATGCTATAGAATGGCCCAACAAGGAGGATTACCAACAACAAATAAGCAAGTATAAAGATAAGGAAATTGGCTCCGTCAAAATATTGAAGAAAGATGATAAGGATTTACTGATTAAACCGATCCAAGATTCTATTCTTACAATAGAATCCCACCCCCCTCCCTAAGACAATATACCAAGGTAATACACGAAGTAATTGACCTTAAGGGAGGAGATTACATACAAGGATATTTGGTTTTATAGTGAGATACAAGGAAGGGATGGCCTGATACATATAAGGGGTTTAAAATTTTTTGGCTGGATCCCTACAAGGTTGTGAAGAAGTCTGTCAATGATTCCTACTACCTATCCACATTATAGGGGAGTGGGCATCCGCTACCGGTTAGTGGGTTCCTTCTCAAGCCCCATCATGGGGAAGAGACTTGAATTCTTGAACTAATACACATTAGGGTAGGTAGGGTAGACATTTTCATCTTGCATTGCATTTGTATATACGTTACATCTTGCATATCATGCTAGTATAGTTGCATCTTCTTGGATTTTCATATATACATGTTGCATTCTCATTTTGAATACATGTTAGGAAATCACATTTTTGCATTTTAAAATGTTTCTTTATCATGCCATAGTTAAGGAAAATTTTTATTTTCAGTATGGTTTTGGATTATCGCTGACAACTAGTGGATAACATCCACCGACATGTACTTCTAAAGTGTTTTGTTGGTTGAAGTGGGTCTTGGTCAACCAGAGATGTCGAGGTTATCATGCGCTCTATGGTGAGAACATGTTCTCATGTTGGAGCCAGATGTTACCCCCCCATGCCTAGGATTAATTGGAGGAGATCACATCTCGAGGCCTGCAATGGAGAACATGATCTACACCATGATGATGATGATCAACATGTCCACATATGGCAGCCTAACAGCCCCCCTGATTTTCCTCCCATCACAGATCAACCAAGGCTCATCACATTCAAGCAACCTAGGGTATGGGGCATGGTAAGCCAATGTCACCATGAGGTATGGTTAGTCCTTTGTGTTTAATTTATTTTGCATGTGGACAAGAATGACTGGTTGAAGTTGGATAGTGGATCACTTACTTGAGAAATTGGCTTGGTTGCCTTGTTTCACCTTGATGGTCAGCTTTTGTGCCCTAGCCTCATGTTGACACCACCCAAGGAAGAGGGGTAATACTGGGGGGCCCTCCCAAGGGTAACATTCCACTCCCAACCATAATTAACATTTTCCATCATAAAGCCCTTCATATATTTTAAACTTCGATTATGGCCCATGCTCTCATGAGAAAGGGGATAATGGCTCAGAGGTAGATTGCAGCTGCTATAAAATAATAAGAAAATGATGCTAAAAGGAAAGTGAACATAGCAAATTAGGACCACCAAAAGCTAGTCCAACTTGAGCTCTACTCATTCAGTGCTCACCCTAGTTCCAAAAAGAGGTAATTCCAAAGCTTGGAAACCCATAAAGGGGGACCCTCAATTTGCAAATTATAAATGAAAGCAGGGATTGAAAATATGGCTAATGAAGGGGTTTGGAAAGAGGTGGCATGTAAATATTCAGTAACTGAAGAGCATGCACACCCTCAACAAAAGTGCACATAGAGATGGACACCATAAGCCATTAAGGAATCCCCAAACCATAATATCTTCACACTTACTCTTGATGGGTTTTTACTTTCCCTTGTCACTCCCGAGACCTATCCCTCTACATGGGTTATTTATTTCATGTCTAGGGAGCACACCTCATAAGGTTGAATGAAGGCCCTCCCATACTTAAAATTGGTAACCCTAACAAGGTCTTGGGATTAGGTGATACTTGAAGGGGATACTGGGCGAATTGTTTACATGGCTTGTATCTTAGGCGTCAACTTACTTTTCATGATTTAAGGACTAACATGTCTTATGAACATTAGTTTACTTTGTCTTATATTCTACATTGTTTTGAATGGTCCTGACATGGTTCTTTGAGGGACATCTTGGGTTGTTCCCAATATGTTGTACCTTATTGTAGGACTTAACACATGCGATGGAGATTAGTGAGTCATCCGGTGACTCAACACCCTTAAATATTGGCTCACATCCTTGGAACCTTGGACGATAGACATATGGGCTTGGTTTGAGTAGTTTTGGTTAGTATGCCACATACATGGGCTGCAAATCCCATAGGCTAGGCAAAACACCTGAAGCCTTTGTGCATAGAGGATGGAGGACATTACCTTTGGAGGTACTTTGACAACACTTGAGGCTGAGATTATACCCCTATTTCACATGGACATGGCCTTTGAAGACCTATGACATCAACCCCTAACCTTTATGTCATCATTTATGGATCATGTTTGTTGGATTTCATGGTTCCATAGATGATTGGATATGGTATAGGTTGAGGAGACACCTTTCCTCACACTCTTGTGCATTAGAGGCATGACACATGGCCTTTGGAGGTGCAACGATTCACTCCTTGAGCCTTGATGTC
>ML862533.1:0-18752 GCA_009831015.1 Picea engelmannii
TGTTCAAGGACCCTGGTTTTCATAATGCAAGAGTGAATAACTGACTTTGACATAAATTGTGTTTGAACCCAAACTATGGGAGTCAGGTAAGGATTGATGGGAGGGAGCACATATGGATAAATTATTGAAAAAGTTGTAAATTAAATGTCTAAGATGATCAAGAGTGTTTGATGGTTTCCAATTTTTCCAGTCCCCATCAGAGTTCTAGTGGAATAAATCCTTGATAAGGAAGAGACCCTCTGAGATGCACCAGTCTTCTAGAGGGTAGAGAGATTCTTGACTATTCAAAGGCTCGAGATCCAAGATACGGTCAGTCTAGACATTTAAATGTGCTCTGTTTCCTTGGGCCTAGGAGAGCTTTGATTTGATAAGGGGGAAGGAATGTTTTAGGAGATGCCAAATAGGAGAACCAAGGAGAGGGGAAGTGGGGGAATCAAGACAACGTAACCTTGAGGAGTTGAAATACTTGGCTATTAGAGGTTTTTTCCACCAATCTGTAGTTCATGTTAGACACCAAGCAAGATTTTCTCCCAAAGAAGTGTTCATTAGAATTGGATCCCTCATAGCAAGTCCACCTTTGTTGAGAGGTTGTCATACTTGTTTCCAATTAAGAAGGTGGAATTTTTTGGTATTTGTTTTCCCTCCAACCAAAGGAAACTCTAGAGCGCTCTAGAATTTTTTTCCATAATGAATTTTGGGGCTAGAAGACCAGAGCACTTAAAAATAGAGAGTGAGGAGAGAAAATATTTGAGGAGCACTGATTTCTTAGCTGGATTCAGCCAACGACCTCCCCAACCTTGAATTATTGCAAGAAAATTTTCAATTACTTCCTGCCAAGCCAGGGCTCCATAAGAGTTTAGAAATATTTGAATTCCTAAATATTTGAAATAGTTCCAGGTGGTGATAATAGGAAATCCAAAACTTCTGGAAATATTCTCTTTGATGTGACCTAGGAAGTTCCACCCATAGATTCTACATTTATCTGAATTCAAATTTCCTCGAGAAACCAAGAGTTTTTTGAAAGAAGATAACAATGTATATAGTGGCCTCCCCTGAGAGTAGTGTGTCGTCTACAAACTAAGAGTGGTTTATTTTGTTGACCCCTCTTGTAATAAGTAGCCCCGAGAGTCTACCCTTTCTTCTTTCATCTTCTAGTTTTCGGCTGAGAGAATCATCTAGAAGAATGTATAGGAAGGGGGAAAGGGGGAATCCTTGACAGAGTCCTCTGCTAGATTTGAAAAATAGTGAAGGTCACCCATTTCTTAAGAGAGATATCCAAGGAGAGTAGATGCAAGCTCTGATCCAACTGATGAAATTTTAAGAAAACCCATAAACTTTGAGGACTGAGAACATGAAAGAGTTTTTGACACGATCAAAATCATTCACCATATCAAGTTTGATGACCATTCCTGGGGATTTTCTCTTTTTTCTAGAGTGTATGGCCTCTTGTACAAGCACAATATTCTCTGTAATTTGTTTGTCCTTTAGAAAACCACCTTGATTTTCTGAGATCAGTTTTGAAAGCAAGGGATTTAGACGATTTGCAATGATCTTGGTAAGGATTTTATAAGAGGAATTACATAGGGAGATGGGGTGGAAACGAGATAAATTGGAGGGGTTGGAGTCTTTGGGAATAAGAGATAGGAAAGTGGAGTTTGTAACTTCTCCAATTTTCTTCTTTTGGAGGGTGTAGTTCAATATTTTCTTTAAATCTCGTTTGATGATGCCCCAAAAAGAATGATGAAATCTGATTGGAAATTAGTCTGGTCGAGGATATTTGTCAGGGTCCATGTACCAAACTTATTTGACTATTTATTCTTTTTTTATATCCCTAACTAATTTACTGTTTTCATGTGCAGAGACTATGCTTGGAATATTGACTAGCATTTCTAGAACTTCTACATTTGTTCCTTGATTGCTTGGTTGCTGATATAAGTTGTTGAAGTGTTGGAAGGCCTATTCTTTAACTTGATCAAAGGTATCGAGTCATTGGCCAGTGTTTGAAATATTGGAGGTAACTATGTTTTTTTTCCTCTAAGTCTGAACTTGTTTGTGTAAGTAGGATGTTTTTGAGTCTCCCTCTTTTATCCATAGGCTTTTGGATTTTAGTATCTAGTGTTCTTCTTCTCTGTGTAAGGAGTGATTAAGTTGTTGATGAGATTTTGTTTCTTGATTTAGAAGTGATTCAGTGATTGTCTCTTCTTCTAATCGGAGTTGAACTTTCATGAGTTGATCTATCTTTTCTTTCCTTTCTTGTTGTGGTGGGATAAAGGAAATTTTCACCCAATCTTTGAGATCTATTTTGATCGCCTTAAGCTTACTTTCCCAAATAAAATTAGGGGTCCCACAGAAGGGGGTGGACCATACATTTTGAATAATTAGAGGAGTAGCAGGGTTTTCGATCCAGAGAGGGTTAAAGAAGAAGGGGAGAGGACAAAATTTTTGAGGGTTTTTGAGGTTAAGGGAGATTGTCTTATGATAAAAAACAACAGTTGAAAGGATATGAGAGGAGATGTATTAAGGGGAGAGAAGGTAATTTATGTTGATGAAGAAGATATCTATATGAGATTCTATATGGAATATGAAAAATCAGCTATTGTTCCAAGTATACTTTCCTTTGGATGGTTTAACGTAGTGTAGATCCCAATCTGTGATTAAATAAATTAGATTTTCAGAGAAGGGGTCTCTGATTTTACTGCCTCCCTTTTTTCCCCCTGAATTGATGTGAGTATTGAAATATCCACCTATTATGCAAGAGGAGAGATCAATGGTGTTTCTAAGCATGGTGAGGGAGTTCCAGCAAGTCGTTTTGTCCTTCTAGGAGTTGGGCATATAGAGATTGATTACTAAGATGATATTACTATTATCCTTATTTTTAAGAACTATTAGAAGCTAATTTTGAGTTTCCAAAGTTACCTCAAGATTCCATATTTGATCATCCCAGGGAGTTTCTATGGTGCGAGAGGCTCCTTGATGGCTTACAATTGATCTAATGGTAGTTTTGAAAACCTTTTTTCTCATTTCTAGAATAATTGATGCCTCCATTTCGGTCTCCTAGAGGAGGATTACTAAGGGGTTGGCCATAGTTTTGATATCTCTTAGGGCTTCAACTTTGAATTTTCTACCAAAGCCCCTACAGTTCCAGGAAATAATATTCATTGATGGGGGGTGGAGGAGGCCCGACTTCCACGAGTTGAGAGATTTGTTCCTTTAGTTCCTCCTTTTCATGTTGAAGTATAAATCGAGTTTTATATCGTCTATTTATTTCCTTGTGTCTTTTCTTTTGATGTTTTTTCTTCTCTGACTTCTTTATTTGATCTTCGAACCCACTTTCTATTTTTTCTGGTGGGTGTTCTCCTTCCTCCACTTCATGGTTTTATTTTTTCTTTTAAGGGGGGTTCTTCATTTACATGTTGCTCCACTTCTTGTGTGTATTCATTGGAATGCTCATCTTCATTTGACTCTTATACTATTCTATCTATAGCTATGAAAGAAAAGAAGATACGATCAAACATGGGTGCTAAAGGAGGGTTTTTCTTTGATGAGGTTTCACCAAGCGGTTCAAAGGAATTTTGGTTGGCCAAGAGGGGGAAGTTGGAAGGGTTGGGAGCATCCTTTTGATGGGGGGATTTGGGAGGAGGGTTTTGAAGAGAGGGTCCCGGATTGGGGATAGATCCCGAGGCACCAGGGCTGGAACCTTATCCTTTACCATTATTTGATTTCTTTCTAACATGTTGCCAACCTTCCTCTTGTTTTGTTGCATCATCTTCTTGAGTTTGTTTGTTACTGGGACAATGTTTTGAAAAATTACTATATTAGTGACACAACTTACATTTGAAGAAGAGCTACTCATAATCTAGCTTCTGAATGTAGGCCTAGTCATCTAACTTTAACTTGATTGCATCTAGGAGCCCTTTTTCTAGATCTACTTCAACACAAATCCTAACACATGAGTACAAACTAGTTTTAGGTTCATCCCTATCAATGAATTTTCCCAAAGTGTCTCCTATGATTTTTAGAAATTTGTCACCCCAACAATGAAAAGGAAATTGGGGGAGTCTTACCCAAATAGGGACAACTGAGGGAATACCATTTTCTGGGTCAAAATATGGAGTCCATTTATTTAGGTATAACCCTCTTGGGCCAAAGAGGTAAGTACCATTTCTGAAAATGAGATCTCTATCTGCTTTGTGCTCAAAATAAAAAATATAGAATCCCTTACCACAAAATAAGTGATTCATGTGTCCTTGTACCAATGGATGCTAGTTCCACTCTATCCAAAGATTGATCTGATGAGGTGAAGGCCATAGCCCCATGAACTGACCTACAAGTTCTTTGGAGGTGAAGGAAAGAGCCTTTCTTCTCACTGTAATACAAGAGATCCTCACTTCAGGGATGCACTCCAATTTTTTCACGAATTGGGAGGTGTTGGGGTGCATGGGAGGGTTTCCCAGTGAACCCACAAGTGCCTTGAAATCTACGACTTCATCGCGGAATTATGGAAGAGGATCCAGGTCCAACATCGACAAAGCCATGGAAAGGCCGATAGAGGGGGTCAAAGTAGAAAGCAGTGCACTAGGGTTGTAGATAATGTCAACATATGTGGAGAAGAATATTAATAAAAGAATGGAATTAATTATAGAGGCTTGGTAGATGTCAAAGAGCATGTTCTCTTTTGGAATGAGGGGTCATTCCTTCCATGAATATTTACAAGAGGATTTGAAAAATGAAGAAGGTTTTTACCTCGATGCGCTCATACCCTTCAGTTTTAAAGTTACCAATATGAAAGAGTTGAGAAGAAGAGAGGAAGATCTCCCTTCTCCAAATTGGATAAAAAAACTAAATGCATGCTGGAAGGAAAAGGTTAAGAACTTTAATATTATTTTCCAAGCATGTAGCCAAGCCATAACTAGGAGAGAAGAGTTATTTAAAAGAGTGATAAGAGTTATTATCACTGAAAAATCGTCTACAGCATTCCACACAATGGTTGAAGAAAGACATCAATTCCAACAGCAATTAGTACACCTACAACATGAAAATCCATCAAAAACGCATAAAACTATATTCTTGGTTCAAAAATTAAAGTGTGCAAATTCACCAAAGGAATTACGTGCACTGTGAGCAGAATGTGCAAGCTAACATAGCCCTAAACGTGCATTGTACATAGAATGTGAAATATGCATGAATGTATACAAGAAAATTCATGCACTTCTTATGAAAGACACATTTATGAGTCTTTTAGGCCTCTCAACCACTTCCATTCTGACCCCCAACATGATTTGACACTTAGATCTAAGCCAAATATAGCTTGGAGGCTGGTCAAGGGCTAGGAAGTGCCCTAAAATGCCCCTTGTTCACACTCTGAACCAATTGTATCTTTCCATGAATGGAAACTATAAATATGTGCCATGTGTGTGCTATAAAAAGAAGAAATTCAAGGTATTGTTATGCTGCAAGAATTCTTCTTGGAGAATCCTCTTTTCTCTTTGATTCATTCAAGCACTATAGCAAGGGCCATTCCATTGACCTCTTGAGGGGATTGGCATTGTATTTCTTCACCATTGTTACCTCCCATTGTATGAAGAGAAGATCTCTCTATTAGGGAACTTAAGTTCCCTCCCAAGGAGAAAGAGGGGATTCATAAGTCCCTACCTTTCTCTATGGTGTTAGCCTATCAATACATCGATCTATTGGTAGATATATGATTGTAATTTTTTGTTTTTCATGGTTCTAATTCTTGCAAGCTTCTCTAACATTTATTTATTTTTCTTTTTCTTTTTATTTCCTTATTTCATGTGTATTTGGTTATCTAATCAACTCACAAACCTCTATCTTGTTTTGGTGAATTAACTAGGCAAGTAAGTGTTGTGTTTTTTCTCACCCATGTGACAAAACCAACACAATAGATTGGTGACCATACTGGGGATTGTGAATCAAATTCCTCCCTATTTAAGTCTTGAGATCACATATTTCTAATTGTTTGGATATGCAGGTACCAAAACCGGCCTAATCCATTTTTCCAAAGTCAAAATTCAGAGCCAAGGAAAGATAATTTCATTTCAAAATTTCTTTCTCGATGCATGCCAGACAATGAGCAGCTTTTGAGGCACATAGACACACATTCTACGCTCTTGCATGCAACAGATTTCATAATTGTGCACATTGTGCATTCTCAACGTGACTGTCAGAACTACAGCCCATGCACAAGTTTCATTTTTGCCAAATTGTAAGGGTTTTATGAGTGGTTTGAGGGCCCCTTGCCATCATATTTTAATTTCCTTCACTTTGTAAAGCAGTCACACTTCACTTAGACTCCTTTATTAGAAATAAGGTTAGCTAACATAAGCACATAGGCATAAAAAGAATCACAATTCTTCTCTTTTCTTTGTTGCCACATGGATGGCTCATTTGGCATTTAAAACTTTGAGTTAAAGTTGTTGCTTTTTCAAACACAATCAATTAATTTGGGACCAGAAATCAATTTTAACTCATAAGTGTTCTCTTTGCCTGCACCCAAGTGTGATCTTAAGAATCATAAAAGTTGGTTGAAAGGAAATTTCATCTCACTTAAAAATCATTAGGAGAGGAAAAAACCTCCCTAGGGATAAGGGTACCTCTTAATTTTGGAAAATTATCTTAAAGATTTGTAAGGGCCCATACATGCCCACGTGTTTACAATATTAGGATAGTTTCTAAAATCATTCTTAGTCTAGACAACACTCTAGGAAATATCAAAAGATCAAGTAATAGGCCCATTCATGCCCACATGTCTACAATCCTAGGATAGTTTTAATATATTTTCTAGTTTAGAAAACATTCTAGGGAGTTTAAAGGATCAAGTAAGGACCCATATGTCCATATTGCTAGTTCTTTGGGGATTTAAATATTCCGCAAGGTTGTACCAAAGAAACATAGTAATCTAAGTAAGAATATTTGTAAGGACCACATGAAGTCAACATGCTAAAATCTTACACTTAACTTATTAAAAATATTTTGCACACTTTTCACTTTCTTGCACACAAAGCTACTCATCACACACATAACTTCTATTATAATAGTGGAACTCGAAGTAGGATTTATTTTTAGTACTCAAAAATTACTTCAAAGGAACTCGGAAAGATCCGACTACTTCTTTAGAAATTATCCACACCAATTTAATTCAAATGAAGCTGATCCATGACCCTAATCTCTCAGCCCACTCCATCTAAACAATTTTCTAAGAATGCACTAAATTTTCCTCCATAGGAGGTGCCTAAAGAAATTTTTTAGTCTAGGTAGGATCTCAGGGTTAGGCATCCAAATAACCCCCCGTTATCAAGTTCTCACATTTTGAAACAATAGAAGTTGAGAATAGGGATCTTTCAAATCCTCCAAGTCAAGTGTTCCTATACAATAAGGTAGGGAGATACCCATGAAGGGTTGAAGGCCGAGGTCTGGTTGTTCTGAGCATCCCTCCTTGAGTCACCCAAATCTTGTGAGGGTATCCAGCCCATGAATTATTTTTTAGGATAAAAATCTAAATGTTCCACTTTGACCAAGATACTTAGTGGCCAAACATAGGATATCTACCCAGGTGGCGGTTGTGGGCTACAATCGCACCTTGATCATATTTTGTGTGGCTATTGGGAAATATCACAAGCTCTTTCGCGATATGCACCCTCTACCCATCATTATAACTTATTACTTCAACCTTCACTATTTCCTCTTCCAGTCGATTCAAACCCCACTGTCGAGTGCTATTGGAATACCTAGTGCTAAATTGAGAGGAAGGATGATAGGTCTTTTAGGACACGAGCATTTATTTATTTTTCTCCTCACACGGGAAAAATCCACCTATCCACATGCTTATTTATTTCAAAGTTGATTTATGTATGATGTAAATTTTGTTACATGAAATTGTGAGTTATACTATTTTGTGAAGGTCAAAAATATAAAAAGAACTTATTCATTTATTTCTCTCTTGTCACCATTTGCACACATTTTCTTTTCTAGTCATATCCATAGGGGAACCACAAAATCCCCATCATTCTAGATGCTTACAGAGTATCCCTCCTTTCCTAGGATGAGTCCCTAGTCTTTCCAGCTCACTGGTTCGACCATCTCACTTCCCATTAAGTGATACTATCTTGGGATAAAATTTACTTAGTTCCATTGTTCTTGGGTCAAATAATCAAGGCAACCCATCTATTGGTTCTCCTTCACAAGAAGGCGGGAGTCAAATTTATTCTCAAGGAAGAAGTACAAACCCACGAAATACCTCTCAAAGGGAAGGTCCACTAACCACACATAGAATGGTTGGAACTAATCCTTCACCAAATCCCCCTTTGCCATACTTGGCATCCCTCAACATTGATGATTTAACCAAACTCACAAATGACCCCATTTTACATGATGCCACTTGGCCCAATATGCCTACCAAGTTACGTTCAGACATTCTGAAGTTTGAAGGTAAACTAGGGGAAGACCCCGCCAACCATGTTATGACCTTCCACTTATGGTTCTCTTCAAACAACATCATGGATGATTCTATCCACTTGAGGTTATTTCAAATAACTCTCACTGGTTCATCAGCCAAGTGGTATGTGGATGAAAAATCAGGGTCCCATGTGACCTTTGAATCATTGGCCAAGGCCTTTTTTCCCTTTTTACAATTACTAGTTCGTCATGACATTGGATTATAACTTCTCTTCGATTTCAAACAAACCACTACCATCAACATATCCTACCATATCCATGAATGTCATCGACGACGTAGTTTTTGTAAAGAAGAAACCACCAAAGAACAACGTCTTGATTGGTTTCTTAAATCGTTGGTCCCTATGATTGTAAAGGATGTAGAATTCAATTTTCCTCAATTAGAAGAGGAATCCATCAGCAAGGCCCATCAATTTGACCTCATATATTCTCAATCGGGTTACTTATACACAGTGTTTCTTGATGCACCGAGACCGCTACCATTTGGCCAAGACAAACCCGGGGTTTCACACGCTACAAATGGACTGATTGGTTCTATGAAAAATCTCAACCCTTACGACCACCCATAACCTACTTATGGTGCAAATCATTATCCTCAAACATATGGAGGGATGTCTTATTACCCTCCTCCCACTCACCAATAGTCATATCTTATTATTTCCCCTCATCCATTAGGGGGATCCCCACCGGTACCCCAGATGCATATGATCTCTCAATATAGTACAGGTCCACCCCCAACCCTCTTATATAACCCCAATAGTGGTGAAACTAATTCAACTTCCTATATGACATATGGATCATCTCCACAAAAAAATCCATATTTTCCATTTCCTAGTCCTCCCAAACCAGTTGCTCCTCCACCAGGGAAACCACATGTCGGTGTAAAATTTGTTCATCCCTCTTCCATTCAGTAGGTTCATGATTTTGAATAGTTGAATACAGAAAATACGTTTTACCAGCCGAATAATGCCAAGAATAAAGAAAAAAATTGAAACAATAACAACCCGGGACCAGGAGGAAATAACCCCCAACAAAATCGTCTCGCTTGGGGAAACCAGAATCAAGGAAACCAAAACCCCCAAGGGGGAAACAATAAAAATCAACCACGACAAGGAAAGAAAAATAATCTCCGAACTAACTTCCCTTGTGCTCTATGCGATGAGTATGGACATTATACTCAACACTGAGCCCAAATTGTCGATTACAAACATATGAAATAATCCATGAACACACAATGTCCTTCGACACCACCTGCCCCTCAGCAAGCCCCACAACATTATTTGCAACCACCACCTTCAAACATTTTGCAAAACCCCTTTCCACACTAAAGTGTGATGAATACCTAACAAGAGATAAACTCTTCCCCACTACAAATGGGGCAATATCAAAACCCATGTCCTAATCAACCTGGAAATCTAGTCGATCACAATATCCTCCATACTAGTGAGGAAGATATTCTTTTTCAAACACACATTCGTCCATACGGCCTCCCTCCTGACTCTACCCCAACCACCTCAGAAACAACTCCTGCTACAATAGGACACCCATTGATTCTCCCACGCCCTAATTCTGAACCAAATCCTCTTATACCCCACATACCTCTACGGAGGAATGTACATAACCCTCTTGCTAGGGTAGCCCATAGTTATAGTTTGGTGGATGACTTAGGCCAGTCTCCTGCAGCCATGTCTATATTGGAGGTACTCCAAACATGTCCATCTCAGTGCAAATCCTTTATTTCTTCCTTAGGTACAGTTGACCCAACTGATACTTGGGTAATCACCTTTGATTTAGATAGCGGAGCACCACACCTCCCTGCTCTAGTATCTTTTCATGTACCAGTTAAGTTCTGAAACATCATAGTTCATCGGTGCATCATCGATGAAGGTGCATCCACATACATCATGTCCAAAGTAGTATGGAAAAAACTCATCTCCCCTGAGCTAGTACCATCTTCCATCACCTTGAGAGATTATGATGGTCGACCATCATCCCCTGAAGGGCTCTTCCAAAATATCCCTATAAAACATGGGGGGAAAACCATCTTGATTGAAATTGAAGATATCAACTCCCCACCTAATTAAAATATCATGTTCAGATGCAGCTGCATGTATGCTATGAAGGCGGTACCCTCCTCTATGTTTCATATGATGATGTTCCCCCATAACGGGAAAATCGTCACCATCGACCGACTTACACATTACGAGCCTAATGATTCCGCAAACATTGATAACATCCTCCCCCTTGTACTCAATAAATTGCATTCTTTTTCAGTGATAGACATTGGTCTTGGAATATTCAAGGACCCATCCTTGTTAGGGACTTATCATGGAGAACCACCTCTCCTAAAACCTTCAATTTCAACACAAGTGTGTGTAGTTTCCTCTAACAGAACAAATATCAGAGAAAATACTCCTCTCACTGAGTCCCCTCTCCACAATGAAGTTCCACCAATAAAAGAATCACTACCTCACGAATTCTTTGAAAAACACCACTGTACCACTTGTCCCAGATTTTCCAACACGCCAAGGGAAAATCCTAGTTTGGGAAACAGTCCCCCAAGCCATTACCCAAATCCCTTTTTTCTACCCCCCACCTGGAGTCTAATCATTCCAAGTAGTTGCTACCCTCACCCTTTCCATCCCTGTATGGTATCTCCATCCACCCTCCATGGTTCCTACACAATCTCTCCCTTCTTAGAAAGAGGGATTACTAATGCAGATCCTAGTATAGGCTCCTACCACACTAGCCCCACCCACAACTGTCGGCAACACCGCCACTACTAAAGGAAGAAGAGGGAAGAATGAGCCCATAACTCCACTCCCTCCCCAATATCAACCTCCTTGCATGCTATGTGAAAGAGAAGGACACCCTACTAACAAATGTCATACTCTTCCCGAGTTACACAATCTTATCCAGCTCCTTAAAACAACCCCATTGCTTACCACTCCACCAAGTATATCTGCTGCTACTATGGAGGCCTCAACCACACGTAAGAAAGGGTTACAAACCAGTTTTTCCTATGCCATATGCTCAAAATATGGCCATTAAACTCTTCATTTCCCAACTCTACCTCAATTCTACCAAACCTTAGCCACAATACACCACACATCTCGACCTGATCCCCCTCCGACACTCCCTACCGATTCTCACATTACTAACATTCATTATATTTCATCGTTAGTCCCCGTGCGAATGAGATATCATCCAAAGTTTCCTGACATTTGGTTTATGTCCAATGGGCCATTGCACCACATACATGATATACCTTCTACAGTGTCATCCCCTGAGGACAATAACACTTGTACGGTGAAGGTTCCCCCTACCATCTACCAAGAACCCCTATATTCTTTCATTTTCCAGTTCAACAAAGATATCTTGGAGGAAATGACTACCCTTGATTTCCTTTGGAATGTGCTCCATCATCGATCACTTTTCATATCACAAGAGGTCTTTCACCCTCCTAATCAAGCCTCCATGTGTGCAATCAAAACCAAGAATTTTATTCCTCTGAGGAATATTGATTGGTTCAAAAACCCTATTCCTTCCCCTGATGTTTTTGAATAAGGAAACATAGACAACATATCCCCCACAGTAAAAATTGACATTTCCATTAAACCAAGAATCATAAAAGAGATCACCATTGGTGTCGCATGCTCCCCTGAAGAAATAATTGCTTACAAATCTCTCTTTCAGGAATATTAAGATATTTTTGCCTGGTCATATTTGAAGATGCCTATCCTTGATCCTTATATAGTCTAACATCAAATCAACACATGGTCGGATATCACCCTTATTCATCAAAAGGAACATCCCCTACACCCATCGAAAGCTACGGATATCAAAGATGAAATTGAAAAATTATGCATTGTCGGGTTCATTTACCCCATTGCATACACTTCTTGGGTCTCCAACCCCATCCCCATTAAAAAAAATAGGGAACTATTTGTGTTTGCACAAACTTTCGTGACCTCAACAACACTTGTCCCAAAGACAAATTCCCAACCCCTTTCATCAACTAAATAATCGATGATTGTTCCATCCATGAGGAACTATCATTTATGGATGGATTCTTCGACTACAATCAAATTCAAATCCACCCAGTAGATAAGTACAAAATTTCTTTTACAACCCCTTGGGGTACCTTTTCTTATTGTATTATTCCCTTTGGACTAAAAAATGTCAATGCTACATTCCAATAGGCCGTGACCTATGTCTTTCATGATGTTTCTTGCATCATTCTCACTTACTTGGACAACCTCACTACTCAATCCAAAAAGCAAACCCAACATTTAGACGACTTACACATCATTTTTCAACAATGTTGCCAATATAATATTTGCTTGAACCCCCTCAAGTGTGTCTTTTACATTACTATAGGGTTCCTCCTCGGGTTCATTGTCTCCCAGTATGGCATTAATTTGGACCCCCTCAAGGTCCAATCTATCATGGAAATTCCACCACCTAAGACTTTACGCCAATTGCAGAGCCTACAAGGGAAAACCATCTTTTTACGTCACTTTGTCCCAGACTAAGCCACTCGCACACATGGTTTTCTCTGCTTACTGCATCATGATATCCCATTTCGATGGGAGGAACATGCTCAAATAGATTTTGACGATTTAAAATCTTCCCTATCCAAATCCCCTTTGATTAGTCCCCCAGACTATAATTGTGATCACATCCTCTACTTATCAGCCTCTCCTCTTTCAGTCGTAGGAGTCCTCATCCAATTAGCGGATGATGAACGTGAACATGTGATTCATCACATTAGTAAAAACCTTTTAGGACCACCCTTAAAGTATAATCATGATGAAAAACTCGTGTTATCAGTTTTCCTCACAATCCAAAAACTACGGCATTACATTCTTCTTCAAACTACAAAGGTCGTAGAAGATTCCAACCCCATGTAGTACTTTCTTAGTCGAAAACATATCAACAACAAATTTTCCTGATGGATCGTTATCCTTCAAGAAAATGATCTATAGTTCTCTACTCCCAAAATCAAGAAGGGTCTTTTCCTAGTTGAACGCATTACGAATTTTCCCTCAGACACCAAATCTTCCCCTATCAATGAGGATTTCCCCAATGAACACCTCTTCTTCATCCCCTCAAATGATCCCTGGTATGACAACCTGCTTGTTTACCTTCGTACCCCAAATTTTGGGTCTCACCTCTCTCGATATGACCTTTGACTCATTCACCATCGGGCTCCCCGATACCTCCTCATTAGATACATTCTTTACCGATGAGGGGTCGATGCCATCCTTCAAAAATGTATTACCATCAACGAAACTGATAGAGTCTTGAATGATTTCCATAGTGACGCTTGGGGTGGTCACCTCTCAGGTATTTCCATCGCCAAAAAAATCATTCGAGAATGATACTTCTGGCCCACTTTGTTTCATGACTACATCTACGCTATAAAGGGATGTGATAAATGCCATCTTTATGCAAAAAAAGCACGATCTCCACCACCTCTTCTACACCTAGTCATCACAACCGGCCCCTTTTGTGAATGGGCCATAGATTTCATGACTTTCCATCCTCCATCCAATAATGGACAGAAATAATTTTTTGTGGTGGTGGATTATTTTACCAAATGGGTCGAAGACATGCCCACATTTAACAACATTGTTGACACATCAACGTGTTTTTTCTTCAACCATGTCATTATTCATTTTGGGGTCCCACAACAGTTAGTTTCATATCATGGTAAACATTTTGAGAACAATATATTTTCATAAATCTCCTCAAAATTAGGATTCACCCATGAGTTTACCTCCCCATAATACCCTCAGTGCAACGGATAGGTCGAGGCTAGCAATGTAGTGTCCCCAAGGCCGAGCCCGATGTAAACTATGATCTGAAAGAGATTGTAAATATGTGTTATAGGCTGGTGAGCCAAGTTTTGTATAAGCCAATAGGCTTATGTGTTTAATTAGGCCAGAGAGCCTAAGGGTTGAAGGCCAAGGGCCTGGATTTTGTATCTGTATGTATGCAGCACATCAATAAAATATAAACACCCGCCAGGTGTAGACCGACCACGATGAATGAGTGATGGGGGACTGAGCGTCCACAGAGTGGGCAAGGGACTAGGGGCTGGAAGGTGGGAAAGGGGCTGAGTGATGAGCCTAGGGGCTTAAACCTGGAAATAATATTTTAATATTGTTTCAAAAAGATATGTGCATCATATGTTTTATCCTAAGTCCTTTTGGAAGGACACGTGATTTCCCAAGTGGTGGGAGGAACGTGTGCAATGCAGGCCAATGGAATGCATGCAGTTCCAAGGGTGACAAGTGTCAGCCCTGGTGCATGCAGATAAAATGGCCAAGATGATCCATGAGGGGGATTCCTCCTCCAGTCGACCCGACTACCCGGAGCTAGAGTTGTAGGAGCCAGTCTGCAAGAGACCCTCGTGTAATTTTGATACATAAAAGAAAGCCTGTGTTTTTCCTAAAGAATCTATGTACACCCCTGTCCAGAACTGTGGAGTCTGTGTCTGGTTATAATAAAACCCAGGAGTGCATTTCCTGAACTAAAAAGCTATGTTGGACTCGAGTGGAAGAATCCTTATTGTTCGGGAAAAGCTGAGCTATCCTGTGCGTGGTGTCCTTGTTCCGAAAACAAGACCATGAGATCATCCTGTGACTGTTGAACCGGTTTGGGAAGCCTTTGTCTGTTTTCCCTGTGGGTTGTTGTGGCCATGCAGTACTAGACTGTGTGAGGCTTGTTGGCTTGTGAGTGACTCCTCTAGGTGAGAGAATGCACAAAGGAAGGAAAGAGCTCCTGGAAGGAACCCTGTAGTTGCTATAGAACCCGGAGACTTACAGTCCGGTCTGTTCCTGTAACCCAATATAAGGGAGACTGGAAGCTAAAGGATTGTCCAGGTGACAGAGAAGGTGCACTCTCCTGGGGTGGAACAGGCATGTGGGGAATGAGGGTCTGTGGGTAGTGAGCGTGGGAGATTCCTGGGAGAGAATTCCTTCCTGATGGTTGTGTGTGGATGAATTCCCCGTAACCTTAGCCTGTGTCTGGATTCCTTTCCCTGGGGTGGAGCTCAGTCCCAGCTCAGGGGTGACCCACTGATGAGTTGAGGAGAAGTGCGGTCTACGGCTGGGATGTTCGTGGAAGGCCTGCATTTGGTTGGTGTATTCCACCATTGATAAAGATAAGTATCTGAATTATTCTTTGATCATGTTTTGCATGACTGAGTTGTTTATGTATCATGCTTTCTGCTGTGTATATGAATTAATATGATAAGGCTAAATGCTTGTTGAATATAACAGTAATTCATATGTTTTACTCTGAGTTAAATGTATTATTTTTCTTGAATGCATGTGGTTATATAATTTCAATATGAGTTATGTAAAATTCCATGTATAGAATGGTAACTAAGAGGTTTGAAAACCTCGGTAGTGAAAAGGGTACACTACAAATTGGTATCAGAGCAAAGGTTTCAACACTGAGCCTAAATGGGCCAGTGGATCGGTCTTTGGACTGAGAATGCGAAGGGAAATTGAGTCGAGAGGACCAATTTCGGACCGTGGTTTGATCTGAAGCGTCAAGGAGACACTTGATGAGTTTTATTAAAGCTCAGGAGGTATGGAGACATTATGAAACTGCAGCCAGTGTGGTATGAGTCCACAGGGAGAGAGGACTCCACGTCGGTGGTGTTAGAACTGTAGGATCTGTTCGGGAGGGAAGGCAAGCCCTCGTGACCATCGGATCTGGAGAAATTGTGCACAAGGTTTAAAGCCTTTGGATATTTCACAGGGGATTGGAAAATCATGATACGTGAAATCCTGATTTTGTTTGGAACGGTCTGAGCCGTCAGATCTCAGTTGGAAAACCTGACAGCCATTGAATCTATCGGGAGATGCCCAAAGGTTAAATCTTAGTATTTAGGGGAGAAAGCTATGAATTAGCGAGAGATAATCTGAGCCGTCATATCTCGGTTGGAAAACCCGACATCTCTAGGATCATTCGGGAGATGTCCGAGGGTTAAACCTTCGAGACTAGGGGTGAATGTTCCGAAATAGATCCAGACCATCCGAAAAATGGAGGACACGTGTCATGAGATTTTCCATTTTGGAAAATCGAAAATTGAGAAATCGGAGTCACGAAGGAGGTTGGGAATTTTCATGGCAAAGGTCCCAAAGTCCCAAGATTGAATCGGGATTGTCCATTCATTGTGGATGCGTGGTGGTAATTCAGGAAATCAGGGAAAGTCTCGATAGACGAGTCATCCATCAGAAATTGGGATTCGGGAAATCAGGAATAGCAGGGACAAGGAGTTCTTGAGTTGTGAAACTACGAACCCCAAAACCCCAATGAGTGGTTTGATTACGGTCACAAGGTAGAGGTCACATGGAACTCAACATAGCCGAGGGGGACAAGGCAACGATGAATCAAGAATCCCGTGGTCAAGTGTTTCTCAACAATTGAAACCTCAAAACTCTGACATAATCAGAGCCATCCATCTGAGGGACAGGTGTCAATAGATCTCAAAGAGTCAAAGATCTGCACCATCGGAGGAAATCCCGACAGAAGAGTCGTGTGGACCACAGGTGGAACTAGTGGAGGACAGGTTCCAGCAGCCTAGGCAGAGTCGGGAATCAGCATATCGGAGTTCCTAAGGACAAGGAACTCGAGACCTTTCAAGTCCCAAACCCTGGAGGAAATCGGGACCGTTCATTTAGTGGACACATGGCAGAGATTTGCACCATCGGGGAAAGTCCCGACAAGGAGTAAATTCATCGGTGTTTGGAGTTCATCAGGATATCAGGGATCCCGATGACAAGTGATTCATACATTTTGAAATTGCGATCTGCGAAACCCCAATCAGTGGGGGACATCTTTCAGCTTGATGGAGAATCACCGCATCGAGAAATCGGGGATTCCGTTGACAAGAGGTTCGGTGCATTTCGACTCGCAAACCTCTGAACCCCGATAAGAGATACGGCCATGGCCACAAACCAACGGTCATATGGTGTGAAGCCTATAGCTGGGGGATATCGTGAAAATAGGTGCATCACGAGTCGGGGAATCGCGAGTCTTGGAAACATGGGTATTTCGGCATCGTAAACCCCGATATCTCGATGGGGGTTTATTGTTGTGGTCATATAGGAGCCGGTCGCGTGGATTAAAATCTTAGCCAAGTGGGCTGAGGCCACTAAAATGGGGTGCATCGGAGATTGGGGATCGGTGTTTCAAGTTGCTAGAACATTGTGGGTGTCAAAACCCCGATAGTGGAAACCTTGATAGAGCAAAGGGGGGATTTCAAAAAAGAGTTTCCTGTGGGAGGAAAATTCCCCGATAGGGAATGGAAGAATGTCAAGTTCTTCGGGCCAATAGAAGGAGAAAGATCATGTGAGAGGACGTGCCCTGGTAGGAGTGCCTGCATCGAGGCCATGTATAGAATGGAAATTGAAATGAAAAGAAGTGGGGAGTCACTGCATAATGAACTCCCGAAAGTTCCAAAAATTGAAGTTTCGGACATCCAAAAAACACAGAGCCAGACAGAGCTCAAAAAACCTTGTGAAGTTGAAATGTCTTTCGTTCTTGTTCACATTAGTTATAAATATTGTGGATTTGTTGTGAAGATTTAAATGGCCTGATAAATTTCAAATTTGATTGCACAGTGTGTGTGCAGATTTAACGGAGGGAAATATTGCAGTTAATCAACGCCGAGTATGGAGTGGGGAAAAGTGCAGTTTACCCCTGAAATAGAAGATGAACAGGAAGGAAAGGATGTTAACCTGGGAGTCGAAGGATCGAACTCTAATGGGCATGGAAAGGAGATGGATAAGGAAGGACATATAATGAAAATCCTTGAAGGATTGCAAAGAGAGGCCAAGGAGCATCAAGCTGATAGCCGAAATCTCATGAAAGTCAAGGATCGACAAGGGAAATTAAACTTAAAATTCTTGCAGAGTCTGGAAAGAATAGAGAAGAAACTTGAGAAGGAAAGAGACTTAGGTATGATAGAGAGTCGCGGAGACCATAGGAGAATAAGTATATCGAGGAGTGGTAGCCGACATCACAGTCGCTCCCAAAAACATTCGGACAGGGAGACACACAACGGTTTGAGCCTGTCCCCTACCAGAAAACATCAAAAATATGGAAGGGAGTAATTGAAAGGAGAGATGAATAAAATTAAGCCTCCAACATTCAATGGAGAACATAAGAAGGAGGAAGATGTCGAGACCTGGTTGGTTGGCATGAAGAAATACTTCCAACTGCAGAATTATTCTGCCCGTGCAGAAGGTAGAATT
>WSFP011417538.1:0-23496 GCA_009831015.1 Picea engelmannii
AGGCATGCTTTATGTCACTCAACAATACCTTCAAAGGTAAATTTGGTCCTGTAGACCCATTGAAACTTCACAATGTTCTTTCCATGTAGTCAGGGACAAGGAATCAATTTCAATCTTCGTTTCTTGTTCCCATTCAGTTCGTCCTTCAGTGTCATATTAGGTAACAATATCAAAGGTTTCAAGGACACGAGTCATGAGGGAAACATTGGCATGTTGCTTCTAATTTTTTTTCTATCGTCTACACAAGGCATCTCCAAAATCAACTCCAACAACTTTAATTGTCTTGGAAACCCAGTGGGGTAGATAGGAAATAGGTGAACTATGGTTCACTTCAGCAGGTTGATTGTAAGTCATAGGTTCTGTAGTCGGTGGACCAATTGAAACATAAGATGTTGGACTAGTCGACTTAGAGATTGATGGTCGAGTCGAAACATGCAGAAATTTCAATGGCCCAGTCGAAGTATTGAAGAGGGAAGTAGGAGAACCAGTTTACGAAACAATATCAAAAGGAGAATCTTGTAGTAATATAGAGGAGGCATTCAACAACTTAACTGCTAAATAATTCTCATCAAATTGAACATTATGTTGAAGAATAATCTGTCATCAAATAGGATCAAACAGTTGATAGGATTTCGACTCTTTAGAGTATCTCATCATGATGCAAGCATGATTCTTTGCATCCAATTTCTTTCGAAAATCATCAGGAATGTAAGCCCAGGAAACACATCCAAGCACACAGAGCTGGCCAACAAAATTTTTCTTCCCACACCATTGTTTGATTGGAGTCATGGAAGGAACAACTTGAGTCGAGATGTGATTGCGAAGATAATTAGAAAAATATACTACTTCATCCCACAAGAGAGGAGGAATATATTTAGCCTACATAAGACATCTATCCATTTTAACTAATGTCTAATTATTTCATTCTGTAACTCCATTTTGTTGAGGTGTGTGAGGAACTGACCACTTCCAATCAATACCAGAATGAAGTAGGTAGTCTTCAAAGGGTTGATTGACATACTCACCACCATTTTCTGATCTCAAGCAGTTAATGGGTCGACCACATTGATTTTCAACAAAGGCCCAAAATTCTTTGAACTTCTCAAAGATGATATTTTTATTCTTCGGGAAAAATACCCATGTGAAATGAGAGAAATCATCAATGAAACTCAAAATGTACCTTCCACCTGCTAGTGAAGGTAAGTTGATAGAAAAAAAATATTGTGAACCTATTCTAGTAGGTTCTGTTCTCACCAAGATTTTCCAGAGTTGAAAGGTTCCTAATGATGCTTCCCAAGTATGCAACCCTTATATACACCTTCAGGGGGAAACACATTCAATAAAACAACAACCATATTATTAGTTTCCACTGTCTGCAGACTTCAGAAATTCATATGTCCGAGCAATAAGTGTAATCGATTTAGATTCAGCTCGAGTCGAGTCACAAAACTTGTATAAGTTGTCCGTCGGGTCCAGAAGCCTATCAATTACAATTGAATTCCCTTTCTTCAAATACTGAACATTGAACTGATCTGGCCAAATTTTCATAATCTTACCGATCTAAGTCAACTGAGAAACAAACAAAAAATTGACACTGAGATTTGGTACATGATAGTTGTCGACAATTTTACCATGTTGACAAGCTACATCACCCTGAACAACAACATCCAAAGTAAAATCATTAGCAACATAGATTCTACTTTCTTCATCTTTATTCAGTATCATGAATAAAGTGGCATCTTTCACCATATGATGAGTGCACCCAGATTTGACAACCAATTCATTTTGCAAAGCATGAGACATCAAGGCATGAGAAGTGCTTACTTGCAAGGTGAAATTATCAGTGGTCGGTGAATAGTCGGCACGTCTCCTTCAAGTCTCTTAACCTTATTGTTGGCACAAGGGCAGACCCAGGGTTCAATTCTCAAGAGGGCACCAACAAATCCCTAACTATCGACCCTTTTGGCAACACCTGCGAAACAGATGAAGTCTCACCCGAGGTAGAGGCAGAGGTGGTTGCAGGACTCAGGTGTCTGCAATCTTAGCTAGGACACAGATATGTGATTATCTTGCTTACAATGCACTTAGCGTCAGTTATTTCCTAACATACATTCATTAATACACTTCACAGAAAGAACAAAGCACTGCAGTAATTACTCATATCTAGCACTTAGAAATGATAAACATGTTATACTCAATAGATTAAGCACTTAGCATATTATGTATCATATCTAGCATGCATTCATATCTCATAAGAACAAAGCATCAATAGATCTATCTAAACATATCAGAGCACTTAGCAAGAGAGAGACAAACACATAAACACAATACACAGAGTTACCGCGGTTCACCCCCACCCTAGGGCTACGTCCACAAAGTCTTCTTTATATTATCTTGGTCAAGCAGTTACAACACAGAGCTTCAATGACCCTTACTTCGCATGGGACATAAGATCTGTGCAACTCGCTAGATCCCTCTTGCTTGCACCTAGCACAAATCCTTCTACAGTCTCTCACAGAGACTTGCACTCATCTCCACAAGTCTTACACAAAATGCACAGATCCTTACGATACTTGATCACACAGATCCTGCTACTAGCACTAAGCCTTCAAGATCCTACCCCGCATAGGACAAGAGATCTGTGCAGATCGCTAGATCCTCTTTCCCCGGGTAGATACAAGCACCTAGCCTTCTCACACTCTGTGCACTCAACACTTATTACATCATGCACAGAGCTCTTACAGTCACACAGACTTATGATCACATAGATCCAACTTATGCACTAAGCCATCGACTAGACATGGCCTCCTTTCTTACATGGCCTAGACCTCTATTTATACATAGAAAAAGGCCTAAACAAGGGTCGACATCCCTTTCCCATTACAATATTCCCAAAAAACCCAAAAAGGTTCCACAAAAGGTGGCGATATGCCGTGATCTTCGCTTCACCATGCACTCCATCTTTGACAGACAGTCGAAGTACCAAATGGTCAAATATGACCAAGTATTCCTCAAAACTTGGTCGACGGCCAACAGGCCCCCAACACTCACCTGTGACTCATCCCGAGTCACTCTTCTCTGGGTAGCTCTTCCTCGAAGGCCTTGAGCTTCACTCGAGCAACTTCGACCTGTTGCTTTGCTACTACTTCTTGCTCGACAAACTATTGAATGAGTGTGTTACTAACTGGTCCTTCTAAGCATTGCTCTATTGTGTTCACGACCTGTTCCAGGTCTGTCCCTTGGCTCTCAATCTCTAAGAATAGTTGACATGCCCTATCCTGCAAAGGTTGAAGTTGCTGCATCACTTCCATGACCTTGCTCTGGATCATATGAATCTACTACTGCACGAAGCGTTGTTCATGGGACCTCTTTATTTTCTCTAGGGTCGGTAGGGCCTTCAGATGTACCTATAACTTCTCGGCTTGGTACTTCGCCTCCTGGAGTTGTGACTCCAATTTATGAAATTCAGGGTTCTCGGATAGGTTCTCATGTATCTGCGCACTTCTACTACTTAATTGCTTACATTCTTCTGTGAGTGCCTTAATCCTTTCTACTGTACTTCAGGCATTCACTTCTCATTGGTCACGTTCTTCTTATGGAGTACTCGGTATAGCTTGGAGCTCTAGTTCTACTACTCTTTGTTGCAGTTGCTGAATGACTTCAGAAAGCTTCATTACTTGGTGTTCTATGGGTTCTTCTACCTTCTGTTCTAAGCCAGTGACATAGTGAAATGCTCTGTTGACTACTTCTTCGATCCTGATCTACTTCGCGAGCATCTTCTCCTTTTCTTTCTGGATTTTCGCTCTGTCTTCTTCAAATTTCACTAGGATGGCATCCTTCTCTTGCTGCTCAGCTCAACACAGCTCTATTATTTCCTCTTGTTCTTTTTGTAGGGCCCGTGCAACCTGCATTGTTGCTTCTTCTGTGTTTTCAACTATGTCAACGATCTTATGGAGTTGAACTGATTCATCTCCCTCTTCTATTGTTCCTTCTAGCAGAGGCGTCATAGGTGCTGCGCAGCTAGACTGAAGTGATCGCTGCACTCCTTGGAGCTCAGTTTCAATTTTGTTGTATATCGTTTCTTTCTTGGCCTCTTACTTTTCTGTGATCTCTTCTATAGCTTGATTCAAAGTCGCGAGGAGAAAGTTGAAGTCATCTGGATTGAGCGTGGTATTCATCTTGGTCATGGTCGCTTTGGATTTCTTCTTAACGAAAGACTTCGAAGGTGACCCTTTTCTTTTCTTTAGAACTTCGACTTCATCTTCTAGTTGTTGTTCAACTTCTTGTATGTTTTTGTCATTACCTTCTTCATCTGGTGTGACGGAAGTTGTCCTTACAGAGTGGCTATCCACATCTTGAATCTCTTCAGTTTTCTTCGTCTCCTTTGTATTTTTTGTATTATTTGTCTTACTGGGCCCAAGTGTGTCCTGCACAGCTTCTGGGTTGCTGATATCTGAAATATCCATTGGATCTACTGCAACGACGAGGTCTGCTGACTATTCCTTGGTGATCTCTTCAAGGTCTTCTTCTGTCAGTTTATAATAGGACTGCAGTTGTTCCTGGTGCTCATCAATGCATGGAGTTAGGTATATGAAGTGGCGGTCTACACTGAACTTCATTAAGGGTCTGAATCTATGGAGTGTGTTCGGAGTAATGCTAGGTGTGGCTTGTATTGAGGTCTTCAACTGGATGTAGTATCTATGAAAGAGGGTATTCGACTGCCATTACCTGTTCATATCTTTCATGTACCATAATGTACTGAACTTCGCAGCCAATGGTTCAAACGGTAGGGTTTCAGGAAAAATGACATCCTCCGTCATCTCCCATGCTATGAAGGTGATCAGGATGAGAAGCCAACTGAAGTGGAACTCATATCCTTGGTCTTGTGATTCTCTGCAGTCCAATTCAATTTGATCTGCTAAGTACTTCGACCAGTTCATTTGGAATCCTTCTACGCATTTTCTTGCGAGATCAACTACAAACCCAGATACTTGCATCGGTTTGTTCTTGCGGACTAAATTTCCTGCAATCATCTAACAGGCGAGGTGCACTATGCCATTGTCAATAAAGGTTACCTTGTAACCTCTTGCACCTTTTCCAACATTTCCATAGGCCTCTTTAATCCTCTATGAAAGGGCGCGATCTGCGGTCTTTCCAGGGTAATAGTCTTGCGGGTCAGGGCCCTGCATGCTCAGCCCGATGATCTGATTGATCAACACCGGATCAATCGTTATATGCCAGTTCAAACAGAGATATCCTCCATGGTAGATTTCTAGTAGAAATTTTACGCAAGTGTTCACCTCCTGGTGCCTGCCAAAGTGTGGAATCTTCATTGCATTAAGTAAGGTGGACTACGCGAGGTTCATCGTCCATTGCTGAGGGATGATCTTGGAATTATTCCCCTTTGTCATCGTCAGATACTTGTGCAGGGCAAGCATACTGTAGGCTTTCTAGTCACCAAGGTTCAAGTCGCAAAACTTCAATGCCACGAGCTTGGTTTTCTCAGTGCGAACTGCGCGCACTCCCTTCAGTAGGTACGCAGTGATCATAGGATAGTTGTAATCTCGGGGCACACTGGCACGGTTGATTTCACCTTATAGAGGAGGTATGTAAGAGGACAAGATGCTCGGGATCCGTTTGGCATTCACGATGTTAGCTCTATGTTTAGTACATTTCTTGGTGGTCTGTCGGGATGGTCCAGCTCGAGAAATGTATGGAGAAGCTGCTACTCCTCTTGACGACGAGGCTTGGACTCCGGTGGACATTCCTCTTTCTGACATAACTCTTTTGGTTCTTAAGCTAGCGAGTACTTATCTCACCAATTCTTCTGCTGCGCTAAGCTTGTCGGACATGTAAGCTAAGGACCACTTTCTCAGGTTGTCAATGGGATGAAGGTACCGTTATCGAGTAGCGAGAAAGGTAGGGTAGTCACTATTCCACAATGCGGGTATTCTGTGAGCTTAAGTTCTCAATTGGAAAAAGTGTCTTTTGGGCATGGCGTGACAGAATAAGTAAGTAAAGTTGTAACATACTACTTGCAATGGATAGGAGGGTCCATTAACTCTTGATCTATCCTTTATGGCGTAGTCTAACGGTCAGGTCATAACTTACTTTCGAGTCGTTCGGGCCATAAGAGGAACGGGTATATCATCATCTAACGAATATATTACTTCAACATGGCAAAGTGCCATATGTCATTGTTCTGCTATCTCGACAGAGCTCAAATTCAACATGTTTTCCTTCTGCGGGGTTTCTTCTCGAATGTTCTATAATTTCTCCAACTTCTCTTTCTTCTTCATGAGTTTTCTAGCCTTCTTCCCAATGAGCTTCATCTCGGTCATCCTTTTTTCATTCTGATTCTTTTCTTCTCTTGGCATGGTAACTTCGCAGTGCTGAGATTCTTTCTTCAGATCCACGGGTATTACTTGTCCAACATATTTTTCGGTCCTCTGGGGTTCTTCTAGAATTCTGTCAACTTCGCAATCCAAGTTCCTGGGGTCAAGAACCCTTGATCTGTTCTCCCATTCTTCAATAAACTGCGCGATCCTTCTAGTCATGAAGTCTCTTAACTCTTGTCTCTGTTGTTCTAGGTCCTTTTCTGCTTCCTATTTTCTGTCTTGATCTTTCTCAATCCAAGGTTTACCAAGTAACATAGTAAACGGGGCGTTGTCCTCCACGAATTTAACAATCTCAAAATCTTCTTCTGTCGAAGCTCCATTAGCATTCATAGATATCTGAGTGAGCTTTCCACATAGGTTTACCAACTTTCCTCTAAATAACCCTATTCCTCCTAATGAAGGGGTCATGTCAGGTCTTCCTATAGATTTCTAGGTTCCTTTTGTCATAATGTTCACATGTGTTTCTTCATCCAAAACACAGTCAATGTCGAAGTCTCCTATTCTCACTTCGATATGTTCTTTCTTCTTGAAGATTTCTAATAAGCCGAGGTCTCTATGATTGTTAAGGGTTTCTTGCATTTTCATCAATACTTTCTCTAATTTTTTCTGGGGTTCCTCTATAATATGAGTCTCTGGATCTCCTGCTTGCTCTATATTCAACTCTATATTTAGCTTTATAAATCTAATAGAAATTAAGTTGTCAACAAGAGAAAAAATCTCACCAAAGTCAATTTTCTCTACTTGAGAATAACCTTTTGATACTAACCAAGATTTGTATTTCTCCACTTTGCCTTTTGCATTCAACTTCTTCTTAAACACCCATTTGCTGCCAATGGGATTTATTCTAGTAGGAAAATCCACTAGATCCTTCGAGGCTCCCATATCAGTGTACAATACATGGGACCAAACTCACAAATAACATACCCAACATTCTCCCACTCATTTTTTTCTTTGCATACAGGGGGTTAAAATATTACATAGTAAACAATCCAGGGTAGTAATTCCCATAAATCCTTTACACCTGTACTACCCCATTTTTGAGTCCCTAGATTAAATAATGTATTTTGTTTTATGAAAGGTTGGAGCGCCCAAACAATTAAAAGAGGACGAAGTGCCTAGGAAATGTAATTCTTTGTTCATTATTAATAATAAAATAAATCACTAGATTCAAGGCAGACAAAGTCAAGAGTTATAGGGGGACATGATTCCATGAGAAGGGGGGGGGCTTAAGGGGATAAGCATTTTTATTATCTTTTTATTTACCCATAATTATTTTAATTGAGAGAAGTGGTTACATGAACTTCTTGGGGAAGGCCATGTGGTTCTTTATTTCCAAGTAAATATATAATCACATGTTTGGGATGTTTTGGGGTTCACACTCTCCATTCACTCTTTGACTTATGAATCCTCATTCATCCTTGATCTTGGCTGGGGAAAAAAATGAATTGTTGGGAAAAGAGCCATTGTTTATTGGCATTAGTAATTGTTGGTGTATTCCAACCATGATTTGATGTATCTATTCCTTAGATGCATTGGCATGTATTAAATTTTATTCACAGTTGCAAATCCTAAGAGTTCCAAAATGCAGATTCTTGACTAGATGCACTAGAGCATTGGAAATAAGTGGACATCTTGAGGGACTATGTGGAAATGAAGGGGATTCATTATATTTGTGTGGTGCAAGATGGAGAGAAGAGAGATGGTGTACTTTGGATTGTTGTGTGTTGAGAAACCTATGAGATATTAAATGTCAATTGCTTTGGGAAGTTGAGTGCCATCTAAGAACCTGTCCTTATGGATTCATAGCCCTGGATCAAGGGTGAATTGTTGTTGATATTTGGAACAACAACTTCTATGGCTGGGTGGAATGTCCTTGGTTTGCAGCCAGTTGGTGATAGGTTTTATTAAAGATAAGTGCTCTCTACCATGTTTTTCTATGCTTGTATGTTTATTTCCGCTATGTATTAATTATTCCTTTGGTATTCGTATTTGTAATATGCATTCTTGTTGGTTATTTCTGTGCATGGGATGTTTAAATATTCTTTTATGATGTAGCATGGATCTTGATTATTGCATGTGAGTCTTTCGTGGTTCTTTTTCAATTAAATGCTATCATAATTTGAAATCAGTTTTGAAGTGTGTTTTTGGAGTAGCGTGGCCAACTTGTGGGTGGATGGGTATGTTAAAAATTGGTATCGGAGCTCAAGGTTCAAATCTGAGCTTGTATGGGCCAAGAACTAGTGCAACTTTGGGTAAAAAATAATTGTTACATATTTGTTTGTGACAAATTAGGGGAAAAATAGAGAAAGACCCAAAGAGACAGAAAATGCACAGGCGAATTCAAGAGAAAGAGTCATGAGTTTGGGTTTGAGGAAATACTTGGAGGAGTCCTTGAAATGGTTAAGTCTCAAATCAAACTATTTTCCTGTAGAAATCCTATGTTTTGAGTTGGGATGAATTGCAGTCGTTGATTTGGCATAGAGAATAGATCCCCTCCCTTCGTCAGGGCGCACAGTTGTTGAAGTGTTCGAGTTTAAGGACTTTTATGGAAGTTTTATGACATAGAATACTTAGAGTCATCAATGACCATTGATTCAGTGTGGAAAGATCATCCTGGCTGTTGATTGGAGGATGAGGTCATCAAAATGTTCTATATCTAGGTTGCGATGGGAATCCCATGGGATTAGTTTCAAAGCAACAAGTATCATTGATCTATCGAGGTGTACTCAGAGAAGAAATCTGGATCGTTTTTGGGAGTGGGGTCATTGGATTCTGATGGTCAGAGTAGCCTCAAATGCTCAACGTAGAGGAATTATAATGGGGAAGGCTCCGAGAGGAAACCTGGATCATATATTTGCATGAACCAGGAAGTAATCTAAACTATAGATTGACATAGGATCTTGTTAAGTGAGGCTAAGAAGAAGAGCAACGACATGCTGAGGCGTAGTGCCATCGATCCTAGAGGAGGACAGGTCACAAATTGTAACTCGTAGAAAGGTTCGAGTGTGGGTTAATCGGTTTAAATCTTGGGAACATGTGAAAAAATACTAACCCTTAGATCTATAAGTTGAGAGATCTCAACCATTCATCGAAAGGGTGCTGGTCAGAGTGAGTGGTGGTCTTGATGGGGGAATACATTCTGATGGGGAGTACTCTGAGGAATAATCTAGATCGTTGATCGGAGGGTGGGAGTGATGAATGAAAATAGTTGATATTTTATGGGATCCACATGGTCGAGTAAGAAGAGGGAAAGGGCATGGATGTTAATCGTCAAGCGAGTTAATAACATCGATGAAATCAAATCAGTTGATTTCCTGACTCCTAGGAACATCAGATCTGTCAGAGGATGCTATCGTACTGAGGCTATCAAAGTGGGATGGGAATTCAAGTGAAGATTCACTCTAATGGAGAGACTCTGATGATGAATAAAGGCTCCAAGTATTTCAGAGCTGTTGATTTGGAAGGTTTCCAATAGGGAGTCCAACAATGTTTGGACTGCGATTTTCGAGAATTCATGTAGCCAAAAAATTGAAGTTTTATGACAAAAAAGACTGCAAGGGAGAGTCCCAACAGGCCTGTGTAGTTATAGATACATATTCGAAAGGAAAAGAAGATAAATGGCTCAGATTTATTCTGATTTGAGATCGGCGGTGCATATTGCACGTAGGAAAAACTATTCCACAATTTCATAAAAATAAAAACGTCTAGATCCATTTTATTATTTTGTCCATAACTAGATAAAATTACATCATATTGGGATGAAACGTATGGTTTTTTTCTGTAGAGAGGAGATATAAAAAATTTCTAGGGAGATCTTGTTAGTAACATTTCTTGTCCGGGGCACAAGAGTATTCAAGTTTGCAAGTCGCAGGAGAAGCGCCCGAGCGCAACACGGAAAAATATCGTTTCAATCTTCCAAGCCAGTAAGCGAGCGAAATTATATTGACGACGGTCCAGATTCATCCATAGGAGCAGATCGACGGTTGGCGGGAAATCGTGGGTAGCAAATTTGCACCAAAATTAGCACAAATAGATCGCACCCATATTGTATGCAGGGAAGAGTAGCAGCCGTCCATCCAAAGGACGCGTGGCGCGAGACCTAGTCGCGTCGGCTTTTCGGCAGTCGCGAGTTCAAAGGGTGAAGGTTTTATGTCGTTGTACATCTCGAAACACCGAACCTAGAAGCACCAAAAGTGCCCAAAGGTGGGTCCACAATATAAAGGAGCATCTCCCTCATATCCCCGATGCGGAAAGTGACGAGAGAATCTAGGAATCGGGCCCACGACATCGTCGAGAGAGTTCAGAACCGTTAGATCTAGAGGGACGTGTGGCGTTAGATTAAGCCGTCTCGACGTTTCTCTCATCGCGATTTCAAGAAACAAGGATTAGCTCCTTCCCATTCATGAATGCCGAAAGTGCCTTGGGAATAAGCACAGGGTCACAACCCGTGGTCACTTGGGAAAGAAAAGAGCTATGCAAAAGGGGCCAAAGGCGTCGGGTTTCAGTCACAGAGAGGCCCGTCACGACCTCCAGTTGCCATCAGAACCGACCTCGATCCTGGTCTTCATTTGGAGTAAATGAAGGCAAGAAGGGGTGGTTGAAACCTCTCCTCATTCTTTAAGTGTGAGGTATGGAGGGTCTGGCAAGCCGTCTGCTCGAGAGGGTCTTGTGTACCCATTTTTCCAGAAAAGCCATAACGAGTTCTCAACTAGCCGGAGGAGGTCTACACACGCTAACTTGGCTCTTAATGGCTCAGCTACTCCCCTTGCAGGAGCCATGCGCAGTTAATATGGCGTTTGACGAAGGATATCTGTCTGAATTCGGCTAAAAGGAAACCAAGCCTTGGGTGACTAAGAACACCGCTGTTAGGCAAATTTTCTGAGTATATAGACTCAGTCTTTGTATTTTGTAAGGTATCGATGGTAGAGAGAAGCTCTCGATTGTAAAGTTTTAGCACAGACTCTAGTTCTCTGGTTATGCATTGGTGTGTAATATTTCTTGTTTAATGACAGACAATCTTCCCACTCCATCTGGTTTTCATCTTATTCTAAGAGAGTTCGTGATCGACTGATTCACACAGATTATGGAAATGATGTTGTGATAAAGGATTTATTGTGGCATTGTTGTTTTCTCTGGTTTTCTGCGTTTGAATGTAAGAAGATCTCGCGTTTAGATGCCTTCTTCTACATTCTGTTAGGAACCTGATGTTTACGACAAACCTCTGCTTTTCTCTTATACAAGTCTTCCCCCCTACTCACCCTTACTACAACTCACTGTCTGAAGTTATCTAAGACCTCACTTGCCCATGCTTGCCTGGCCTAGTTTCAGAGTTAGAACCACATTGTTTTGAGTTAACATCCATTTGATCAGCCCATTAAAAAAATCATGACATAAACTAATGGGCGTCAGGCTCTGCTCCTGCTGCAATCCAGGGGTGACTTTTGACGCTAACATTTCTGGCGCCGCTGCCGGGGATGAAGTTGAAGATTTTCCCTGGGCAGAACGACATTGAGCCTCTGATTCTGAAGGTGCATCAAACATCAGAGCCCTTCAATATTTCTACCGTGCACCTGGCGACTCCACTGTGGCGACTCCAAGGTTTCCACATCACTGTGTCAGCTGTGGCTACTTTAGCACGCCTGAAAGTTGACCCAAAGGAGCTTTCTCGAGAAGGTTTCATCAACTGCTTTCTAAGCCTGAGAAGCTTCCTGGGGTAAAAACAATGTTAGGATATAGCCTTTGATGGTGAACAAGGACTAGACACATTCGAAGCTGGCCATCTTTCACCTAGCGACTCCATGATTCAAGGATCGATTGGCGACTCCACTGGTTCGATATGGAGAAAATCCTTGCTCGCATGTTTGCTCCTTTTAATTTTTCTACTATTCCTGGTTTTCCTAATGTTGTCCCCTCTCTGAATGACTAGGGAGATTATTTGCCCATATTTGGAAATCGTGAAGATGACAACCCTGCTCAGCACCTCAGTGAGTTTCATGAACTCATGCGTCAGTGGAAGATACATCATGAGGATGTATTATTGAAAATGTTCATGTTCTCGTTAGCAAGGGATGTGCGTAAATAGTATCATTCTTTACCCCTTGCTAGCATTTCTTCACTCTCGGAGTTTCATGCAGCTTTCGTCGCCTATTACCGAGATTTTTATCCCTCTGTGTTATTTTGTCATAACTGTAGTGAGGGATACCACAACTCTATACCAGATGAAGCTGTTTCAGACGTAGGCTGTGAGGATGATCCTGATGACCTGGATCAGAGCTCTGTCCTTTCTCCTTCCCATTCGTCTGCAGCAGGGAGGGTTATGAGAGTGATGAAGTTCCCAGGGAGGAGAATGGCGCTCTGAGTGAACTCGCGGAGCAGGCGATATTCCCCACTCCCCAGTGTGCAAAATTGGAATCTGAAGACAGCGAAGAGGATTTTCCAGTCTTCAAGGCAGATGATCTAAATATCTCTTTTGAAAAGATTATTGAAGATTTCTTGGATGCGTTAGCATTTTCCCCCGACGACCCTGTTGTCTTAGATTTAAATGAAGAAGCCATTGTGGAAGAGGATTGTTCTTTATTCCTTCATGAGATTTCCCATGATGTATTTACATTTGGGATTGAAGAGAAGGATCGGGAGACCGTTCCATTTTTACAAGATGGGAGAGTGCACAAAGAGGAGGAGGAACCAGAGGAGCAGCTGAGCACACATTTCTTTTTCTATCCAGAGCCAGTCAGCGAGCAGCCACCACCCGAGATCAGTGAGCCTACGACAGTTGTCCACTCACATGTGCTTGTCAGAGATATTTAGCCACATGAGGACAACTGTGTAGCAGAGGAGGCTGCCTGTCGCCAATTTTCCGAAATTTGCCACTCATTCTATGATCCTGTCAGCGAGTACATGGAGTGGCATGTCCTTTATGCCTTGGATTCTCCCTATTCCATATCAACTTCAGCCAGTAAGGAGAAGTTGAAGAGTGTAGCCACTCTGCTGTCACGGTTACACCATCTGCTGGTGATCATTGACAGAAAGAAAGAGCTTCCCTTTAGGAAGTTAATTGATTGCCTATGGTGGAAGTCTACTTTGACCTAGCCCCATGTAAAGTGTTTTATTATTTTAGGATTGTATATAAATAATCTCCTTTGAGCATGTATCTTTATTTTGTTGCTTTTATTTTTTGGCCTGTACTTTCAGCAGCAGGATGTTTTGAGCCTGACTCCATAGCCCAACAACAAGGCACTGAAACTGCAAAATGAGTCCTTACAGCATCACAGGGACGACTCTTTCCCCCATGGAGCCTAATGTTAGTAACATTTCTTGTCCAGGGCACAAGAGTATTCAAGTCTGCAAGTCGCAAGAGAAGCGCCCGAGCGCAGCACGAAAAAATCTCGTTTCAATATTCCAAGCCAGTAAGCGAGCGAAATTATATTGACGACGGTCCAGATTCATCCATAGCATCATATCGGCGGCCGGCGGGAAATCGTGGGTAGCAGAGTTGCGTCAAAATTAGCACAAATAGATCGCGCCCATATTGTATGTAGGGAAGAGTAGCAGTCGTCCATCCAAAGGACATGTGGCGCGAGACTTAGTTGCGTCGGCTTTTCGGCAGTCGCCAGTTCAAAGGGTGAAGGTTTTATGTCATTGTACATCTTGAAACCCTGAACCCTGAAGCGCCGAAAGCACCCAAAGGCGGGCCCACAATATCAAGGAGCAGCTCCCTCATATCCCCGATGCGCAAAGTGACGAGAGCGTCCAGGACCTGGGCCCACGACATCGTCAGGAGAGTTCAGAACTGTCAAATCTAGAGGGACACGTGGCATCAGATTAAGCCTTCTTGATATTTCGCTCATCGCAATTTCAAGAAACAATGATTAGATCCTTCCCATTCGTGAACGCCAAAAGTTCCTTGGGAATAAGCACAGGGTCACAACTCGTGGTCACTTGGGAAAGAAAAGAGTTGTGCAAAAGGGGCCAAAGGCGTCGGGTTTCAGTCACAGAGAGGCCCGTCACGACCTCCAGTTGCCATCATACCTGACCTCGATCCTATTCTTCGCTTGGAGTAAATGAAGGAAAGAAGGGGTGGTTGAAACCTCTCCTCATTCTTTAAGTGCGAGGTATGGAGGGTCTAGAAAACCGTCTGCTCGAGAGGGTCCTATGTACCCTTTTTTCCAGAAAATCCATATCGAGTTCTCAACTAGCCGGAGGAGGTCTGCACACATTAACTTGGCTCTTAATGGCTGAGCTATTCCCCTTACAAGAGCCATGCACAGTTAAGATGGTGTCTAACGAAGGATATCTGTTTGAATTCATCTGAAAGGACACCAAGCCCTGGGTGACTAAGCACGCCGTTGTTAGGTGAATTTTCTGAGTATATAGACTCAGTCTTTGTATTTTGTAAGGTATCGATGGTAGAGCGAAGCTCCTGATTAAAAGTTTTAGCACAGACTCTAGTTCTCTGGTTATGCATTGATGTGTAAGATTTCTTGTTTAATGACAGACAGTCTTCCCACTCCATTTGGTTTTGATCTTATGCTAAGAGAGTTCATGATCAACTCATTCGCACGGATTATGGCAATTATGTTGTGATAAAGGATTTATTGTGGCATTGTTGTTTTCTTTGGTTTTCTGCGTTTGAAAGTAAGAATATCTCGCATTTAGATGACTTCTTCTACATTCTGTTAGGAACCTGATGTTTACGACATACCTCTGCTTTTCTCTTATACAAGTCTTCCCCCCTACTCACCCTTACTACAACTCACTGTCTGAAGTTATCTAAGAACTCACTTGCCCATGCATGCCTGGCCTAGTTTCGGAGTTAGAACCACATCATTTTGAGTTAACTTCCTTTTGATCACCCCATTAAACAAATCGTGACATAAACTGATGGGTTTCGGGCTCTGCTCCTGCTGCAATCCAGGGGTGACTTCTGAGGCTAACATTTCTGGCGCCATTGCCGGGGACGAAGTTGAAGATTTTCCCTGGGCAGAACGACATTGAGCCTCTGATTCTGAAGGTGCATAAGACATTAGATCCCTTCAATATTTCTACTATGCACCTGGCGACTCCACTGTGGTGACTCCAAGGTTTCCACAACACTGTGTCAGCTGTGGCTACTTTAGCACGCCTGAAAGCTGACCCAAAGGAGATTTCTCGAAAAGGTTTCAGCAGCTTCTTTCTCATCCTGAGAAGCTTCTTGGGGTAACAACAACGTTAGGATCTGGCCTTTGATGGTGAACAAGGACCAGACACATTCGAAGCTGCGCATATTTCACCTAGTGACTCCATGATTCAAGGATCGATTGACGACTCCACTGGTTCGATATGGAGAAAATACTTGCTTGCAGGTTTGGTCCTTTTAATTTTTCTGCTATTCCTGGTTTTCCTAATGTTGTCCCCTCTCCGAATGAATGGGGCGATTATTTTCCCATATTTGGAAAGCGTGAATATGACAACCCTGCTCAGCACCTCAGTGAGTTTCATGAACTCATGCGTAAGTGGAAGATACATCATGAGGATGTATTATTGAAAATGTTCATGTTCTCGTTAGCAAGAGATGCATGTAAATGGTATCATTCTTTACCCCCTGCTAGCATTTCTTCACTCTCAGAGTTTCATGCAGCTTTCATCGCCTATTACCGAGAGTTTTATCCCTCTGTGTTAGTTTTTCATAACTGTAGTGAGGGATACCACAACTCTATACCGAATGAAGCTGTTTCGGACGTAGGCTGTGAGGATGATCCTAATGACCTGGATCAGAGCTCCATCCTTTCTCCTCCCCATTCGTCTGCAGCAAGGGGGGGTTATGAGAGTGATGAAGTTCCCAGGGAGGAGGATGGCACTCTGAGTGAACTCGCGGAGCAGGCGATATTCCCCACTCCCCAGTGTGCAAAATTGGAATCTGAAGACAACGAAGAGGATTTTCCAGTCTTCGAGGTAGATGATCTAAGTAGCTCTTTTGAAGATATTATTTAAGGTTTCTTGGATGCGTTAGCATATTCCCCCGATGACCGTGTTGTCTCAGATTTAAATGAAGAATCCATTGTGGAAGAGGATTGTTCTTTCTTCCTTCATGAGATTTCCCATGATGTATTTACATTTGGGATTGAAGAGAAGGATCGAGAGACCGTTCCCTTTTTACAATATGGGAGAGTGCACAAAGAGGAGGAGGAACCAGAGGAGAAGTTGGGTGTGCATTTATTTTTCTATCCAGAGCCAGTCAGCGAGCAGCCACCACTCGATATCAATGAGCCTACGATAGTTTTCCACTCACCTGTTCTTGTCAGAGATATTCATCCACATGAGAACAACTGTGTAGCAGAGGAGGCTTCCTCTCGCCAATTTTCTGAAATTCTCCACTCATTCTATGATCCTGTCAGCGAGTACATGGAGTGGCATGTCCTTTATGCCTTGGAGCCTCCCTATTCCATATCAACTTCAGCCAGTAAGGAGAAGTTGAAGAGTGTAGCCGTTCTGCTGTCACGGTTACACCATCTGCTGGTGATCATCGACAGAAAGAAAGAGCTTCCCTTCAGGAAGTTACTTGATTGGCTATGGTGGAAGTCTGCTTTCACCTAGCCCCATGTAAAGTGTTTTATTAGTTTAGGATTGTATATAAATAAGCTCCTTTGAGCATGTATCTTTATTTTGTTGCTTTTATTTTTCAGCCTGTATTTTCAGCAGCGGGATGTTTTGAGCTTGACTCCATAGCCCAACAACAAGGCACTGAAACTGCAAAATGAGTCCGTAGAGAATCACAGGGATGACTCTATCCCCCATGGAGCCTAATGTTAGTAACATTTCTTGTCTGGGGCACAAGAGTATTCAAGTCTGCAAGTCGTAGGAGAAGCGCCCGAGCGTAGCACGAAAAAATCTCGTTTCAATCTTCCAATCCAGTAAGCGAGCGAAATTATATTGACGACGGTCCAGATTCATCCATAGGAGCATATCGGAGGCCGACGGGAAATCGCGGGTAGCATAGTTGCGCCAAAATTAGCGCAAATAGATCGTGCCCATATTATATGCAGGGAAGAGTAGCAACCATCCATCCAAAGAACGTGTGGTGCGAGACCTAGTCGTGTCGGCTTTTCGGCAGTTGCGAGTTCAAAGGGTGAAGGTTTTATGTCGTTTTACATATCAAAACCCCAAACCCCGAAGTGCCGAAAGCGCCCAAAGGCGGGCCCACAATATCAAGGAGCAGCTCTCTCATATCCCTGATGCGCAAAGTGACGAGAGCGTCCAGGACCCAGGTCCATGACATCGTCGGGAGAGTTCAGAACCGTTAGATCTAGAGGGATGCGTGGCGTCAGATTAAGCCATCTCGGCGTTTCGCTCATCACGATTTCAAGAAACAAGGATTAGCTCCTTCCCATTCGCGAATGCCAAAAGTGACTTGGGAATAAGCACAGGGTCAGAGCCCATGGTCACTTGGGAAAGAAAAGAGTTGTGCAAAAGGGGTCAAAGGCGTCGGGTTTCAGTCACAGAGAGGCCCGTCACGACCTCCAGTTGCCATCAGACCCGACCTCGATCCTAGTCTTCGTTTGGAGTAAATGAAGGCAAGAAGGGGTGGTTGAAACCTGTCCTCATTCTTTAAGTGTGAGGTATGGAGGGTCTGGCAAGCCGTCTACTCGAGAGGGTCCTGTGTACCCATTTTTCCAGAAAATCCATACTGAGTTCTCAACTAGCCATAGGAGTTCTGCACACTCTAACTTGGCTCTTAATGGCTCAACTACTCCCCTTATAGGAGCCATGCACAATTAAGATGGCGTCTGACGAAGGATATCTGTCTGAATTCGGCTGAAAGGACACCAAGCCTTGGGTGACTAAGCATGCCGCTGTCAGGCAAATTTTCTGAGTATATAGACTCAGTCTTTGTATTTTGTAAGGTATCGATGGTAGAGCGAAGCTCCCGATTGTAAAGTTTTAGCATAGACTCTAGTTCTCTTGTTATGCATTGGTGTGTAAGATTTCTTGTTTAATGACAGACAATCTTCCCACTCCATATGGTTTTCATCTTATGCTAAGAGAGTTCGTGATCGACTGATTCGCACAGATTATGGAAATTATGTTGTGATAAAGGATTTATTGTGGCATTGTTGTTTTCTCTTGTTTTCTGCGTTTGAATATAAGAAGATCTCGTGTTTAGATGCCTTCTTATACAGTCTGTTAGGAACCTGATGTTTACGACAGACCTCTTCTTTTCTCTTATACAAGTCTTCCCCCCTACTCACCCTTACTACAACTCACTGTCTGAAGTTATCTAAGACCTCACTTGCCCATGCATGCCTGGCCTAGTTTTGGAGTTAGAACCACATCGTTTTGATTTAACTTCCATTTGATCACCCCATTAGAAAAATCGTGACATAAACTGATGGGCATCGGGCTCTTCTCCTGCTGCAATCCAGGGGTGACTTCTGATGCTAACATAGGATCCAACATTAAGGGCTCACTTATCCAGGGTGAGGGTGCCACTTCTGAGGAGGTTCAGTGGATCGACTTGTCCCATCCAGGGAGAGTTCAGAGATTCCCCTCTGACCCAGTTGAGAGGAAGGCAAGGCACATATTTTTCCTGGTTCCTCATCATATTCCGACGGAGGAATCATATGGGGCTTATTTTCCAGACTTGGAAGTGCGACACTTTTTGCAGACACATTCGAGGTTCCCAAGCGAGCATCAGATCAGATTCATGGAAACCCTTCTGACCCATTTCCCAGTAGGTTAGGGTGATCATTTTGAGATACTTCTCAGCTGATTCCGATGGTGGAATCACTATGGCACATTTTTCCAGAGAGGGAGGGGTGCATTCCCCCAGGGGGATCCATCCAGGGTCCAAACACACTAGCAGAGGGGCCAGACAGTCACCAGGATTATGAGGTAGAGCAGGGTGCATTTTTTGGGATAGTTTCCAGGCATTTCCAAGAGATATAGCCACCAGAGTGAACTTTCCAGACTTGCAACAGTTGTCATACGTGTTGGCATATCCACAACAGTTCTTCATCTCATCCATTGCATTCCACACCATTCTTCGGGTATCAGGTATTATTGTTTTATTTTCTTTTGTTTTCTGGCTAAGATCTTTTTATCATTGATCTAGCCAAGTGATTCATTTTATTCAGCCGCATGCGACATTTGTACTCCATGGAGATTTCATAATATAAGTTTTGTAGTATTTTGTTGCCATTATTATTTGAAGGCTCATTTATATGTTGTAAACAATTAATCTTACACACACATTAGTAGAGTTTCCTAGACTAGCCAAGTTAGGAAAATTACAATTGTGCAGGCGGAATGGAATGAAGGAATGCATTTCCTAGGAGGTATGTTGGAGCATTGGAGACTTTCTTGTGGATTGTCAACACCCTGAATTTTGACATCTGTCACTTGTAGAGGGAGCGGTTCACATGTGTGAACCTACTTATTTTATGTAGATTGCTTGTAGTGGATTAGGTCCACTTATTATTATAGAGATCCCTTCACTTATCATATAGACAGAGGAAGGAGAGAGTTATTCTTATCATCATCATTGTACTTGTATTATAGGAGTAAGTTTCTAGTGTTCATGAGGAAACCCTAGGAGACATTATGAAGAGGAATGAGGACATATTTGTTGGAAGATTGCTCTTGTGAGATACTAGGGTTTGATCTTGGGTACAAGAGATTGGATATGATGATCTCATGATCATCAATTCTTAGAGAGATTACATATTATATTTCTTGGGTTAGAGATGTAGGAGGAGTGCTACTCTCTCTCTCTCTCTCTCTCTCTCTCTCTCTCTCTCTCTCTCTCTCGTTCATTCTTCATTGTACTTTATATTTGTTGTATTGAGGCACTAGGGTTTTTTGAGAATTATTGAAATATATGGTTAGGGTTTGATCCCTAAGAATGAATTGGATTTATGGTTTGTAGATAAACCCTAAGTTGTATTTGAGGAGGAGGATAAGAAGAGACACCTTGCATGAGGCCAAGGAGGACTTGCTAGTGTGACTCTAGCTTGTTGGAGTATCATTGGTGGACCTAGGGTTTTTCATGTTCTTCCCTAGGTTTTGGAGAGCTTGGAGGGTTATACCACCTTATATTAAGCTAAGAGTATGTACTTGAACTTCATATATTATCTATATATGTGAAGCTTTCATCCATCCAAAATTGTCCTATTGCATATTTAATTTTCAACTATCATTCTCTTCGTGGTTTGGTAATTTCCAACACTTATATATCTTGTTGATTTGGCATAAGTTGAGGTTGTAATTATTAAGGGTTGAACATTGATATTGAATACAATAAAACATAATTTACTGCTATAAATATTGTTGTCATAAAGTGACTTTCAGATCTAGTTTATGCATGATAAGATTGCCCTAGAATGTTGAAACTTGTGGCATAAGCTTGATATATTTTCTCTTGAATTTCCTAGTGGATTAGGGTTGTTAACAAGTGAAATATAATCCATTGTTGCTATTTTTTTATTATATTTAATATCATCCCTAAGGATGTGAATTCTCAGGGACTATCTGGGAAACTCTAGGAAAGAGGTAAAAATTTTTAAGTTGCATTAAAGCTTGAATTTTGGAAATTTCTACAGTTAATCTAGTAATGATCCCTCATGTTGGTGCCCATAATAGTGTGTAAATCCTTAAGTGGGTACTTTCTTTCTGCTAGGAATGGGGAGGTTTCATGCCAATAATAACCTGCTAATGGTGTTCCCTCATTGTTTTCATAATTCTGTCATAAATCTGCAACAAGTTTGCTACCAAATTTGGTCCATAAATAGTAGTGTAACTACTCTTCTAATGCACCATGCTCATATGCCAAAATTAGGAGGGTAAATACATCCTTCAAAGGGTATCGTATTGTAGTTCAATAATAGGATATAACCCCTCTCTAATGTAATGTGCCCTCCATGAGTCAAAGATGAAATAGGAGTGTACCTCCTAGTGAATGCACCTTCATTACTTAACCAAGATTAGTCAATGTGCAATTGTTGAATGAGGCACCCTCTATCATGCAAATGCATGCTAAGCATAAGAAACTGAACCTGACACATTTATTTTAATAAGAATACAAATCTACAAGCATGCATCCACCTGTTGTAATTAACACAGAATCAAGGTCAAATTTGGCATAAAAGGAAACCCCCAACTTGGCCATAAACCAACCTATTGCACAACTAGAAAGAGGACAAAATCATTATTTTCTTGAAGGTTGTCCCTAGCACACAAGTAACAATTCCACAATATTGAGTAACCATTGGAAAATAGCCCAAGAAAGGATGTTAAAAAGTAGGATCAACAACACATCTCTTCATGATGGAACACAAATTAGGGAAACAAATACCATTCAACAATGCTACTTCCCTCAATGGTTTTTTCTTGAAACACTCATAAGATTGATTCACAAGTTTTAGTAATTATTCTATAGTATCATGAACTTGATTTAGCTCAACATCAAAGACATTGGCAGGTAATTCAACCTCAATCATTATGTTCCAAGGTTCCCTTTGTAAATGCTCATAACCTAGCTTGCCCTAATTGTTTACCCCTAGATTAGATCTATGCCACCCTCCAAGGAACAATAAAATTCTTGTAAGATTGTGCACTATCCAAACATGTTAATATTTATAAGGTTCAATATATACTCCTTGGGTACTCATCAAGGCTATCTTCAAGATCAAAGCCTATAAAATTAAAGTACCTAAAAATAGTCACCCATTGATTTGAGATTATTGTGTAGTCCTTAGTTGTTTCCTTTGATACTTTCTTATCTTCTCATAGAAATTAATAGACACATAGGGAATATCTTTAATTATTGGTAGTGTCTCATGTTTTCCATACGCTACATGGGTGTTAAGACAAATAACGCTCTTCACTTTTTTTTGCAATCATTGCCTCCAAAGAAATTTGTTGTAACGTCATGATAGTTATGTTAGTACCTTAGCAAATCAAATATAGTCTCCCCATAAGAAATAACATTAAATATGTATAATTGCATCATACACATAAATGAATTGATGTAATACTTGAACAACTCCTCAATCTGTTAGAGAGAAATCTATGTAATACTTGAACAACTCAACAAAATGGCAAACAACTAAAGACATGACACAAAAAGCATAGGATTCTTAGGGCTTCCAAGAAAATAAGCATGGGCTAGAAAAAATTTGAAGAGGAAGATGCATAAATGAAGGGTGAAAAGTACTAAGGAATGAACGAATGAGAATTTGGTCGAGGGTGAGGTTTTAAACATAGAATCTTTGCCTGATGCCTATGCTCAGTAGAGTTTAAAGAGATGGTACTCAATGGATAGACCAAAAGAACCCTTTCCATCCCATCAAGCGAATAAGGGAATCATGTCATTGAGCAGGAGATTTGTGATGTTGTTGGCACTAAATATTACACCCTTGGAATATTGGTGCCAACTTCAACATCTACATATAGCATAAGAGCATATGATTAAAGGTGAACTTTGTCATATCTGCATTCTCTAGTTTTTCTTCCTACTCATAATCTTGCAATACAAGTAAAGAAAGTGTTTGATTCAATTGCACAAATAGTGGGTTTATCAATAGGTTTGGTAGTTGGAAAAACTTCAATAATAGCTTATACTGCTCAATTCATTAAGCACCATAGGAATTCCATGCAAAATCATAGCAAGCCCGAGGGCATGGAGATGGTTACTTTAGGAATCTCTATGGATGTTTTGTAGCTACACTTTGATGTCTGATGGAACACATTTCTAGGTTGAGGGTTTCACACTAGAATATCTTTGATATTTGGTTGTTGATGAAACTGGTAGGATACTTAGAGAATAATATTATACTGGCTACCTAATGTACTCAATGTTACACAACCAAATCAATGTGGAACTGATGGAGCTACATGGAAAGAGAAGAGAGAAGAACAATTACATAAGTTTTATATCAGGACTTGTGTAGTAGACATAAAGATGAGAAATTTGTCATTTCATTGCAAGGTGAAGGTTGTGTCACATAAGCGCAGAGTTCAACATTCACCTTTCAACTTCACAAATATATTTGAAGATTGTGTCCCTGAGATACCTATTATAATATTTATGGAAGAACTATTATGATTGATGAAGCATGATGAATAT
>ML862534.1:0-16705 GCA_009831015.1 Picea engelmannii
GTCATAACATCATGATAAGTGAATCCAATCAATAAACGAGCCACCTAAGCATGTGCATCAAAGATCATTATGTCAAACAATTAAGTGCTCAAAGACATTATGCGACTTGTCAAGCTTGAATATGGGAGGGTCGACGAGGTTTCTTATTGGGTAGATCTTGCCCTAGGTCAAGGAGAGTTTCCAAGAGATCCCTCTCTAAGCCATGTAAAGTGGGTGAAGTGGTTAGGGACCGGGTCAAGACTCAATGGGCATAGGGTTCATGACATACAAAGAGGTCGTAGTGTCTCATTCATGGGTGTCTTTGTAGAGGATGTATGGTACCTTTGTTTGCAATGCACTTTTTCCAAGCCCATTTTTTTGCCATTCCTTTTTTCTTTCATAAATTTAAGGAAAAGTTAAAGGCCACTGCCCTGGCGTGGTGTCTAGATAGTGGTAGTGTCTTCCACAAATACCTAGTGGAAATGAGAAGGCTGACTCGTGATGAGATCCCCTTTCTCTCAGCCATGCATCTGAGAGTCATTACCTTGGCTTGGTGACCAGATGATGGTAATGATGGACATGATAGGCCGGCTCGTGATGAGACCTCCTATCCTCCAACTAACCTTTTAAGCATTTTTAATCATATTTCTTGTGGGTCCCCCTTTTCTCAAAGATAAGCGTTTCATTGCTTTCTTGGGTGATCCTTGGGCGAAGCATCTAGAAGGTTCATACATAGGCTTTTATCTTTTACCCAACATCAATCCCTTTGGGCCTTCAACCCCTTCTTCCCATAGAATGAGGGACAACCCCTTCTTGGGTCAATACACCCTAAAATCCCAAAAGATAAGGAAATGGGGAGAAATAGTGATGGAAAGTGGTAAGTATGGTCGGGAACGGTACAATGGCTCTTTAAGGGAGTTCCTAGTAGCAAACCCATCCCCAAGGAAGACCACTTACTAGGGCATGATGTCAACCACCAAGTTGAAGCAGGGAAAAAGGCATAATGTCCAAGCATATATCATGAAATCTAAAGCAATCTAAGATACAACATACTTAAATGCCTCAAATATTGAAATGTTGCTCACCATAATATTGACTTGTACCTCATGGAACAAGGCCCACTGCCTTTCGGAAGCCAGTTGGTGTGGTGGATGCCATTTGAAAATTTGCGACCTCTGTGGTGGTGAGAAGGGTCTCCATCTGTGCAAAAGAATACTGTTGGTCATGTAGTCTTTCGACACTCCATATTTGCAACCTGAGGGCCTCGAGACATAATCTCCTTAGTTATCCACAAAATGGGGATACCATCTGGCTCCTACTTGATGACATGTGCTCGCCGTAGAGTGCATGAGAACTGCAGCATCTTCTGGTAGACTTGTGCCTGCCAAAAACTTAGAAAAAGGGATGAGAGCATCGAGGGTGGTGCTATCACCCTTCATCCATATATATATAGAAATCCAAAATGAAAATTAATTTAGAAAATAAAAATTTTGACATTTTTTCACAAATTTCTAAACTAAGCATGAAACCAATATGCAAGTAGAGAAAAATGAAAATTAAATGCATCTAAACTAATATGAGCAATTAAGATGCAAATGTAGGGGAAAGCAAGATGACTTACCTACTTACCTGGGGCATGGGCCTTGAAGAAGTCATGTGACCTGGACGTAAGGTTGGAGAAGAGATCCATCCACTGGTAATGGCGTCTTCCTCCCGTCTAATGCTGTCAGATAGTACTTTTCTTTATCAGACTTCTTCTTGATGATGTAAGGGCCAAGCCATGACTTGTTATCTCTTTGGTCATATTTGGGCTTGCCATTTCCTTTGTCCCACATGAGCGCAAGACTTCCTTCACTAAAATTGATGCAAGGTGTATTCTCAAAGCACGGAGGCTATGTGCGGATCGTCTCTTTGATGATTTCTTCATGTTTCTCATCTTTCTTCAAAATTTGGATAGACCCCGGCTCCTTCCCATGGTATTTTGCAAGTTTCTCTTTGTATTCATCTGTCCATGGAAGAAGCGTGTCTATGGAGTCCTCTTGCATGAAGGGTAGCTCATATGGATTTACTCAATAATCTGTGGAGGCACATCATAATCACATTCGATGACATAATCAGGACCATCAGGATTCATCACATGTCTATCAACTTTCTCTCGATTGTATAATATCTGGAAAGTGCCATTTCCCATGGGAATGTGTGCATGAGTGAGATCCATTCTTAGGAAACCCCCAAGAGCAGTAGACCAACTCCTAGTTAAGAGCATCCCCCAAGCATCTGGAACATCGATTACTGCTATGTCCATGAGAATGCTGATATGTCGAAAATCAATCAGAAAAACCTCAATGTCCTCACATACCTCGAGAACCTTGGCCTTTTTGGAATCAATACCACATACGTTGCCATAAGGTCGAGTTGTCTTCAAACCAAGCTATTTCATCACCCTTAATGATATGACATTTGCTAAGGCCCCAAAATCAAGCATGCAGTTGTTCAAGCGGAGGCCATTCATGCCCAATGAAAGATAAAAAGGAGGATTCTTGTCCCTTGGCCGATCAAGATACATAGTGTTCAGGATGATGGGAGGATCTTGCTTCTTGGTTGGCACATGTAAGACTTTCAAAACTTCCTTTTTTACAGAAGGGATCTTACACATCTCTGTCACTGGGATCGTCATATTCAGTTTTCCAAACATACTTGCAACATCTATATTTAACTGAATATCATCTGTAGGAGTTGGCTTAGGAAGCAACTCACGCACTGGAGGTGGAGGTGGTGGAGCCACCTTCATTGTTGATGGAAGAGGAGTATCAGGCTGTGATGGAGGGGCTGGAGCTTTATTTTTTCTAGTGTAGGTCATATATTCCCTCCTCCTTAATTCCTTCTTCTGATCATCTGTCAACTGATTCAAGGCCTGAAGTCTCCCCTCTCTTTGTCCTCTTCTTCTGGCTTCAATGATCTGTTCTTGAGTAACTTGTTCCTCTTGGAAAACACAAAACATATCAATGAAATTCATATCGTCAGGAGAATCTTTGTCTTGTCGGGGGCATTCATCTTCTCAGTGGGGTTCTTGGCACGAGAGGCACCAAGCTTCTATATCAACTGTCCCCACTGGTTTCAAAGTATTCAGGGCCTTTGCCTCCTATTGAGGCCTTGGTTTCCAACCTGTGGCATCTCTCTGTTGTTTGGCAAACTGATGTCTGGGAGAAGATTGATTGACAGTGGGAGTCTACAGATGTCCAAGATAAATATTACAAGCTTACAAATGTCCAAGATAAAGATCGCAAGATGGATATTGTTGAAAGTATTACTTTTGGATTCTTGATGATTAGTTTGGATATCCTATTTTTGAAGGCATTTTTACCCTACACACCTAGCTCAAATGGGAGCACAAGTTATATGGTTGGAAAGCATATTCTGAGACCTTTCCAACGGTATATGGCATTCCTTCTAACTCCCTAGGAATGAGGAGATATGAAGTTTTCTGTTCGACAACCTAGCTAGAAAATTAAGGTCGGCTCAGCCAGTCTTTACAGGTCGGCCCTGAAAGTGGAGACAAAATTACTATAAATATAGGATAGATTTTCGCATTTGTAGTGCAACCAAGTAAGAAATCAAGTCTGAGGTGTGCATAAGTGATCTGAGGTGCGCTAAAGGTGTTGGGGTGTCTTTCTAGGATCTAAAGGTGTGCAAGAGAAGTCTAAGGGATTTTCGTCTTTCTTGTTCTCAAGGTGCGCTATGAAGGACTAAAGGTCTGTGATGCTGTCGTGTGCACTGTTTTGAGGTTGTGATGTTGCTGTTAGTGGATGTTGTTGTTAGTGATTACATTCTGGGAATGATGCTATGAGGTTTGCTAGGTTTTGAAGGATTGTCTGTGGAATGAAGCATGCAGGTGATGTCAAAAGTAATCTGTGTATGAAGATCTTGGATTGGGGTCTAAACATATCTTATTGAGTTGGTACTTAGTTGAGGAGATTGGTGTCTCCAATAGGTTGGTGCTTACATCTTGTTGAGTTGGTGCTCAGTTGAGGAGATTGGTGTCTTTTGTAGGTTGGTGCCTACATCTTGCTGAGTTGGTGCTTAGTTAAGGAGATTGGTGTCTCTAATAGGTTGGTTGATGCAGACCCCCCTCTCCTATCCTAAGGGCTGCACGACCTCCCGGTCTAGGATCGATCAAGAACCTGAGTCCGACCGACTCTTTGGCCCCTCAAGAACCTCAAATTTACTTATCAGGCCCTCTTTCCCGTAGAGTGCAGGTTATATGGAACCCGCGGCCTTCTCCTTAACGCCTTTGGAAACCTTAGCGTACTTAGGCGCTAGCTCTCCTGGTTAAGCCCTCCCTTTAATGTGACCAAGGCTGTGACTAGTCGCCTATTCGAAAGGCGCATCGCGATTTTGCAGTTCGCGACTTCTCCATGTGAGTCACTCAGACTCTCTCAACTCCCAAAATCCCGACAGGATCCTAGTGCGTGCTAGTTCCTCGGTTCTCCTTCATTGATGTGACCCTTCGCTGTGACCTTGGGCCAATCTTTCAAGCGCGTTGCGATTTCGCGTTTCACGACTTTGCGTCTCGTCTCCCTTTGGACAATTAACGATCCGGATCTCTCCTTGATCCGACGACTCAGATCATATCGCGATTTCCCGTATCGCAAGTTCTTGCAACTCTTGCCTCTGATTTCGCGAGTCGCGAAATCTCGACAAGGTTAGATCTACGGTTCAGCTCCCTCCTTCAATAAACGACTGTGATTGTTTCGCGATTTCGCACTTCGTGAGTTCTTGTAGCTCGACCTTTGACTTCTTCAAGTTACGAGGCAGCGAAATGCTGAGCTCACGCCACGCGTCCTTTTTGACGATGGACGGTTCAGATCTTTTTGGCGTTTCGTGACTTTGTTCCTCCTGTGTGCTTTCAAAGCTTTAAAGTTAGTGCACTTTATCTTGGTCGGACGACCACGATCCATTTACGCTCAGACCAAACGGCTGAGATCTTTCTTCCTCTACGCTTGCTCCTCGTTGTTTGGACGCTGATCGGACGGTCCAGATCTTTCCCTCTGAGCTCAAGCTTTCTTCAGACTGAGAAGATTTTTCGAAAAGATTCAAAGGTTTTGACCTTTGTCCTTCCTACGAGTCCGCTTCTTGGATCTTGTTCGCACTTCTTGGAAAGTGTTACTTCTCCTGAGCTTGATCTTCTCAAAGATTTGATCTCCTAAGCACTTCTTGCTTTTTTGGGAAATTCGTCAAACTCAGGTCCAAAGATTCTTGAAAATAATCCTTTCTCGTCTTCTTGGCGTTCCTCTGCTCTCGTTCTTCGACTTCTTTACGGAGTCGCTTCGACTCTTTGTCGAATTCCAGGTCTGTGCACTCTCTGCAACAGATCGTTACACAAGATTTGAGTTCTTGCGATGACTGTGCGCACCTTGCGACAATCGCTTTTCTCTTCCTGCAAAGAAAATCTTATGCTATTTCTTCTGAGCTTTACTAGTCGAAACAGACCCTGTCAACGCACTCCTTGCGGACTGTGTGCACACCTTGCACTGCTCACGAAGAAAAGCGAATTAAGTTACATTTCAAAGCTACATACACTCGTAGCAAGATTCATTCATTCTTGAAACAAACAACAATAACAAAGTATCATGGACAACAACAATCTCACACATTTGGATCAATTTTCCCCTGTTATCTTCATTCATAATCAAGAAAATGGTTATAGTAAAATTCAAAGGAACAACTACTGTTCACAACTCCTACTTGCTCATAACTATCGTAACCCCCCTTTTGGGCGTACGAAACGTCTCTTTATACAAAAGGAAACAAACAAATAAACTAACTGCTATCTAATTGCGGCTACATCGAGACTAGGGTTAAACTCCCAGGTCATGCGTGCTCATTTTGTTTCAACGCGCGTGATCTTTCCTCTTTTGTTTTCTATCAGCTTCAAAAGATTGCATTACCGGTCCGCGTTCGAGATTCCGAATTGGTCCTCGGGCGCTGAGTTGTCCTGCCATGTGTACTTGCTGATGATGCTCTTGCATCATACTCCCCCTAGACAAAAAATCATGGACTCCTGTCCATGAGCTCCTATACCGACTTTCCATGCTTCTGGATATCAACTTCACTCTCCCAACTGGCATCTTCTATTGGGTGTCCCTTCCACTTGACCAGATATTCAAAATAGGTCTTCCTCTTGGTCTTCTTACCAATCCTTTGATCAATGATCTTTTCCATCTGTGGTTTTTCTGCTATAGGCATTTGTTTCTCCCACTAATTCTTCTCTTGATCTGCTGATCCCTCTGTGTCATCCTTCCTGTAAGGATACAGGTCAGAGACGTTGAATATGGGCGATATGCCCACATTATCTAGCAGCTCGATCTTATAGGCGTTTGCATCAAACTTCCTCAAGATCTTACACGGTCCTATCTTCTTCATCTTTAGCTTGTTATATGTCCCCCTAGGGAACCTTCCCTTCCTGAGATGTGACAAAACTTGATCTCCAACTTCAAATTGAAGTTCTCTGCGATGTTGATCAGCTCTGCGCTTGTACTCTTGGCTAGAACTCTGCAATTGCTCCCTCATCTGGCTATGGAGCTTCTGCATTTCTGTAGCAAAATCTTCTGCTCCAGCGCTTCTGATCTCACTTTGTTCCAAGTCTCTCAACTCGAACACTCCCCTGGGTTGCATTCCATACAATATTTGGAACGAGCTCTTCCTAGTGCTCCTGTTTGGTGAGTCGTCGTATGCAAATTCTGCTTGTGGCAGAATCCGATCCCACTGATTATGGTGCTCGGTGACCAGAGTCTTCAACAAGATCCTCAAACTTTTGTTTACCACCTCAGTCTGTCCATCTGTCTAAGGGTGATAAGTTGAGCTGAAGGACAAATTTGTCCCCAACTTCCTCCACAGTGTTCTCCAAAAATGACCAACAAATTTTGTGTCTCTGTTCGAGACAATGCTTTTGGGTAGGCTGTGAAGTCTTACAACTTCCTTGAAAAACAAATTTGCAACATGCGTTGCATCATTGGTCTTCTGACATGGGATAAAGTGTGCCATCTTTGAAAATCTATCCACCACCACAAATATGGAATCGCATCCTTTTTGCGTTCTTGGTAGTCCCAACACAAAATCCATGCTTATTGCATCCTAAGGCCTCTCTGGTATGGGCAATGGTTGATACAATCCAGTGTTCTGTCTTTTTCCTTTTGCATGTTGGCAGATTCTATATCTGTTCACGAATTTTATTACATCTGTTCTCATACCTGGCCAATAGTATGAACTGCTCAACTGCGCAAATGTCTTATCATGGCTGAAATGTTCGGCCAATCCTCCACTATGTTTTTCCTTCAAAAGGTTATCCCTCATTGAGCATTTTGGTATTCACAATTGATTGCCCTTGAACAACAATCCCTCTTGAATTATATACTCTGTCCACTGGCTCCTATCTTTCAGCACAGGATTTGTGCATGCTTCGTATGCTTCCTTGAAATCTGGATCATCGCTGTACATTTCCTCAAGGTGTTCAAACCCTAAGGTCCTTACCTGAAATTCCTGCAGAGTCAAACATCTCCCGCTCAATGCATCAACAACTTTGTTAGCATTCCCAACAATATGTTTTATGACAAAAGTAAAATTCTGCATATACTCAATCCACTTCGCATGCCTCTGATTCAATTTTTCTTGTCTGGTTATGAATTGTAAATCTTGGTTATCGCTATACAAGACAAATTCTTGTGGGACAAGGTAGTGTCTCCATTTCTTCAGGGCTTGGATTATGGCATAAAACTCTTTGTCATAGGTGGAGTATTTTCTCTTAGTCTCATTCAACTTCTCGCTGAAGTAAGTAACAGGTTTATTGTCCTGGCTCAAAACTCCTCCAATCGCAACTCCACTTGCATCACATCTCACCTGAAACGTCTTCTCAAAATTTGGCAAGACCAGAATTGGTCGCTCCGTTACTTTCTCCTTTAGTGTACTGAAGCTCTGCTCAGCCTCCTCTGTCCATTTAAAAGACTTGTGCCTTTTTTTCACTGTATCCACCATTGGTGCACAAATTCCACTGAAATCTTTGATGAACTTCCTGTAGAAACTCACTAATCCATGAAAGCTCCTTACCTCAAACATGTTCCTTGGTGATGGCCATTCTTTGATTGCTTTCACCTTTTCCGGGTCCATTTTCAGTTCATTTGAAGAGATCACAAAACCCAAGTAAATGAGTTCTGTCTTCATAAAAGAGGACTTCTTCAGGTTTATCAACATCTTCTCTTGTTGTAGTCTCCTCATCACTAGTGTCAGGTGCCTCAAATGCTCTTGTTTAGTCTTGCTAAAGATCAGTGTATCGTCTAGATACACAACCACGAACTTGCCAATGAAATCTTTTAGTATTTCATTCATCAACCTCATAAAAGTACTCGAGGTATTGGTTAAGCCAAATGGCATAACAAGCCACTCATACAAACCTTCATTTGTCTTAAAGGCTGTCTTCCACTCATCACCTTCTTTCATTCTGATCTGTTGACATCCACTTTTCAAATCTATCTTAGAAAATAAATTTGCCCCACTTAAGCAGTCCATCAAATCATCTATTCTTGGCAAAGGGAATCTATACTTGATAGTGATCTTGTTGATGGCTCTCGAGTCTGTACACATTCTCCATCCTCCATCTTTCTTTGGACTCAACACAGTTGGTACTGCGCATGGGCTGAAGATCTCTTTGACCAAACCCTTTTCTAACAATTCCTGGACCTAGTTCTTTACCTCCTCATTCTCTCGAGGTGTCAGTCTGTATGCTGCTTTGTTTGGCAGAATTGCTCCTGGTATCAAATCAATATGATGGCTGATACTTTTGATGGGTGGTAATGAGTTAGGCAGCTCATCCACCATTGTGTCGCAAAAATTATCCAACAATTCCTGAACTCCTTCAGGCAAATCATCCATCGAAGTACTAGTAAGGATAACTCTGGGTTTCCTCACCATAGCAAACTGCATTTCCCGTTCTTTCTTAACTTCTTTCAGGAGTTCCTTTCCACTCATGAGAAGTATGCTTGTGCTAGCTTCCCCTTTCACTTTCTTCTCTTTTATTGGCAACAACATGTGTGTCCTACCATTCTTCTCCTAGGTGTATGTATTCTTCCTCCCATCATGAATGACATTCCTGTCAAACTGGCATGGTCTTCCCAACAAAATATGGCATACATCCATGGGAATTACATCACACAAAATTTCATCTCTATATCCCCCTATTTTAAATTCAACCAAGCATTGTTTAGTAACCATTACCTGGTGTCCTTTCTGCAACCATGAGACTTTATATGGCTTTGGGTGTGCAGTTGTCTTCAGCTCCAATTTCTCCACCATCTCCATGGATACTAAGTTATCAGTGCTCCCACTGTCAATTACCACCTTGCATACTCTATCTTTAGTTTTGCAAGTTGTCTTGAATAGACTGTTCCTCTGTACTGGCTTTTTAACTTCTGCCTCTGGTTTTAAGAGAACCTTTCTCATCATCAGGGATGTTCCATCTTCGGCTCCCTCTGCTTCAACATTTCCTATTTGTGCTTCTGAAATATGAGCTTCTCCTCGCTCTTTCTTCTTCTCGGGGCATTCCCAAGACATGTGCCTTGTCTTTCCACAGACATAACATCTTATTCCTCCTATGCCTCTTCCTCTAGAAGAGTTTCTTCCACCACCATGCCTTCCTTGGGAACTTCCGCCTACTTTCGAGTGACTGTGTGGAGTTTCAGTCTCGTCTTTGGAATTATGCGCTTTGTCATGGGCAACTTCCTTGCCTTTGTTCGGGGCTGAGATTTTACCTCTACCTCGTTGGCTTTGTTTTCTGGCCAACTTCTCTTCTGCCTTTAGCGCGAACTGATAAGCATCCTCCACTGTCCTTACTGACATCATGCTGATCTCATCTTGGATTTCATACCTTAGGCCATTTATATACCTGGCAACTTTTTCTTCATCCCTCTCTCTTTGTCCAGCTCTGATGTTCAACTTGTAGAACTCTTCTGTGTATTCTTTCACTGTCATACCCTTCTGTCTCAGGTTCTGCAGCTTCCTGAACAAATTGATATGATAATCTTTGGGCATGAATTTAGCCTTCAGCTTGACCACCATTCTGTCCCAATTCTTTATCTTCTGTTTGCCTCCACTTCGCCTTTCAGCCTGCAGTTCATCCCACAACAGTGCTGCGTGTCCTTTAAGCCTGGTGACAACATGTCTCACCCTTTTCTCCCCATCGACATCTTCATAACCGAAATATTTGTCCATGGACCTTATCCAATCCAACAGTTCCTCAACATCCAAATTGCCTTCATACATTGGGACCTCTATCTTGGCCCTAGCTCCCAATCTAACGACTGCTCTTAGCAAGCGATCTTCGACAACGTGTTCTCCTGCGGCTTCTTTGGCTTCTACATCTTTGCTATCTGCATCGCTGACGTCTCCAGCATCAGGTGCTCTTCTCTGCGTTGCTTCCATCGCTTCCAGCGTTGCACAAAGTTCTCGCATCTCTCTTTCTACAACACGATTGGCTAAAGGTGGTTCTCCTCATCTCCTTGGTGGCATTGTGTTGATCGTGCCTCACACACAGAGTACAACTTCAAGCTCTTTTGTCTCCTTTATCTCCTTCGCCTAAAATCTACAGACAAAAATCAACTCTAATACCACTTGATGCAGACCCCCCCTCCTATCCTAAGGGATGCGCGACCTCCCGATCAAGGATCGATCAAGAACCTGAGTTTGACTGACTCTTCGGCCTCTCAAGAACCTCAAATTCACTTATCAGGCCCTCTTTCCCTTAGAGTGCAGGTTATATGGAACCCACGGCCTTCTCCTTAACGCCTTTGGAAACGTTAGCGTACTTAGGCGTTAGCTCTCTTGGTTAAGCCCTCCGTTTAATGTGACCAAGGCTATGACCAGTCGCCTATTCGAAAGGTGCGTCGCGATTTCGCAGTTCGCGACTTTTACATGTGAGTCACTCGGACTCTTCCGACTCCCAAAATCCCGAAAGGAGCCTAGCGTGTGCTAGTCCCTCGGCTCTCCTTCACTAATATGACCCTTCGCTGTGACCGTGGGCCAATCTTTCAAGCGCGTTGCGATTTTGTGTTTCGCGACTTCGCGTCTCGTCTCCCTCTGGACAATTAACGGTCCAGATCTCTCCTCGATCCGACGACTCAGATCATATCGCGATTTCGCGTATCGTGAGTTCTTGCAATTCTTGCCTCTGATTTCCCGAGTCGCGAAATCCCGACAAGGTCAGATCTACGGTTCAACTCACTCCTTTGATCAACGGCTGTGATCGTTTCGCGATTTCGCACTTTGCGAGTTCTTGTAGCTCGACCTTTGACTTCTTCAAGTCACGAGTCAGCGAAATGCTGAGCTCACGCCACGCGTCCTTTTTGACGATGGATGGTTAAGATCTTTTCGGCGTTTCGTGACTTTGTTCCTCCTGTGTGCTTTCAAAGCTTTAAAGTTAGTGCACTTTACCTTGGTCGGATGGCCACAATCCGTTTACGCTCAGACCGAATGACTGAGATCTTTCTTCCTCTGCGCTTGCTCCTCTTTGTCTAGACACTGATCGGACGGTCCAAATCTTTCCCTCTAAGCTCAAGCTTTATTTAGACTTAGAAGATTTTTCAAAAAGATTCAAAGGTTTCGACCTTTGTCCCTCTTGCGAGTCCGCTTCTTGGATCTCGTTCGCACTTCTTGGAAAGTGTTACTCCTCCTGAGCTTGATCTTCTCAAAGATTTGATCTCCCAAGCACTTCTTGCTTTTTTGGAAAATTCGTCAAACTCAGGTCCAAAGATTCTTGAAAAGAATCCTTTCTCGTCTTCCTGGCGTTCCTCTGCTCTCGTTATTTGACTTCTTTATGGAGTCACTTCGACTCTTCGTCGAATTCCATGTCTGTGCACTCTCTGCAACAGATCTTTACACAAGATTTGAGTTCTTGCGACGACTGTGCTCACCCTGCGGCAGTCACTTTTCGCTTCCTGCAAAGAAAATCTTATGCTATTTCTTCTGAGCTTTACGAGTCGAAACAGACCCTGTCAACGCACTCCTTGTGAACTGTGTGCACACCTTGCACCGCTCACGAAGAAAAGCGAATTAAATTCTATGCAAACATTTCAAAGCTACATACACTCATAGTAAGATTCATTCATTATTGAAACAAACAACAATAACAAAGTATCATGGACAACAATAGTCTCACACATTTAGATCAATTTTCCTCTGTTAACTTCATTCAAAATCAAGAAAATGGTTACAATAAAATTCAAAGGAAAAACTACTGTTCACAACTCCTACTTGCTCATAACTATCATAACCCCCCTTTTGGGCGTACAAAACCTCTCTTTATACAAAAGGAAACAAACAAAGAATCTAACTTCTATCTAATTGAGGTTACATCGAGATTAGGGTTAAACTCCCAGGTCACACGCGCTCATTTTGTCTCCACGCGCGTTATCTTTCCTCTCTTGTTTTCTGTCAGCTTCAAAAGATTGCAGTACTAGTCAATGTTCGAGATTCCGAATTGGTCCTCAGGCGTTGAGTTGTCCTAGCACGTGTACTTGCTGACGATGCTCCTGCATCATTGGTGCATACAATCTTTGTAACAGTAGGTAAAAGGAGGAGAGAGAAAAGTGCGCTCCACACGTGTGGAGTCAAAGATACCCCCAAAGTCGAGCGCTCCATGAAATAAGTATAAAATAATACAATAATTCCCTTCCACACATGTGGAATGAAGAGAGATAAAGGGCGCTCTTCTAGAAAGGTCTAGAAACTCTCGCACATGTGGGAAATGATCAAAGCAAGTGTGCTCCCTTTTAGAATCCTCTAGAGGCACATGTGAGTATGAATATTGCTCCAAATGTGTCCACATGTGTGAACTGTTGAATTTTAATGCTTAGGTCAAGGCCATGTAGTTTATTTCCAATTTAGCATGAACTTGAACCATAAACAATGCAACAATACAATATACAATAGCTGCAGTAACTAAGATCACAAGAAGAATACCCATACACAAGAACCTAAGAAGTTATCCTGGGAAAACCCTTCTCAATCAAGGGAAAAACCCAACAATCCTTTGCTATAGAGTCAAGAGAAGATCCCCCACACACCACAAACCCTAGAGCACACAAGAGGGTGCTTCTATGACCAAGAAAACTTGCGCCTAAGAGAAGTGCGCACTTCAGCCCTACAAATAGGCGTTGAGTCAATGATACAATGAAGGGTGAGTGATCCACAATGGGGATCAACTCTTGTTTATACATGACCTAGCACATCAAATGCATGTGTCTATTGCACAATAGGGCCGACCTGTACAATTGAATAATATAATTAATCTTTACACAATATTAATTATCTTTACATGGTGGGGCCGACTTGTACCCTTTACAATGCAATTTAGGGTTACACAATAATCTTACTCTTAGACAATATAGCAAGGATCTCTCACATCCTCTAGTGCTTAGCCACTAGGGACACGTCCACCTGTGCTCAGCCACAGGGACGTCACTCTCTTAGATCAACTCAACTAAGTCCATAGGAGTACCATCTCAAGTCGACTCAACTAAGTCCATAGGAGTCTGATAGGAGACCATTTCAAGTCGTTTCAACTCAGTCCAGAGGAGCACAACAAGAGACCACACACTGTTGATTTTTCTATAAGCAAGATTAAGCATGAAGTTCATTTCATTTTAGCATTTGACTTAACCATAACCATTAATGTTGCAACAACCAAGATCACAAGAAGAAACACCATGCACAAGAACACAAGAAGTATCCCGGGAAACCCTTCTCAACAAAGGAAGAAAACCCAACCAAAATCCTTTGCTATATTCTTCAAGAGAAGGACCTTCACCACCAATAAAACCTAGCACACAAGAGGGTGCACAAACCCTGGAAGACTAGCGCCCAAGAGAGATGCACACTTTTCCCAAGAAGGTGTACTTGCTGAAATTTCCAAACTCACATGAAAGATATGATTCCTCAATGGGGAATTTACCTTTACTTATACTAGACTAGACCTGTCAACATAAGTGTCTATTAGCACAACATGGCCGACCTCTCTATCTCATAATATAATTAATATTGACCAGATTGATTATCTTTTACATTAATTAACAATTACATTAAGGTGGGGCTGACCTGTACCCTTTACATTACAATTAGGGTTATAGGCAGGTTTGACTCTTGAACAATAGAGCAAGGGATCTCATACACCCACTAGTGCTCATCCACTAGGGGCACATCCATATGGATGTCCATATCTCTGGCTCACTGCATTACACAAAAGAACCACTTCTAGTGCTCAATCACTAGGATCACATTTACCTGTGCTCATCCATAGGCACATCCACTCAACATATCTTCTTTCCCATTGCATTACACATGAGAGTCATCTGGAGTTTCTCATCAACTCTCTGCTCAGAGGAGGCTAATACATCATCTTCATTTTTGTTCTCATGACGATGCACCCAACACTTTGGGATTTCACATGTTCAGCTTGTGCTCAGCCATAGGCACGTCCAACTCTGCAGATCTCCTTTCTCATTGCGTTACACAGGAGAATCATCTGGAGTTCTTCTCAACTCTTTGTAAGGAGGAGGCCATCTCTACGTTCTAGCTCTGTCTCATATAGGAACCAGCTTTCTCTCGGGTTTGTAAGCTGGAGAATGTCTCATGTAGCTGCAATCATCAACACTCCCTCTCAGCTAGGGAGGCATTCTTCGTCGTGCCAAGTCTCACACGGATGTACTTTGAACTTTGTCTTGGCTGGAGTCATCAACACTCCCACTCAACTAGGGAGGCATTTTTCCCCAAGTTAATTTGGTGAAGATGTTTGCAATCTGCTCATGTGTAGGTAAGTACTGCATGTGTACTATTTTCCTTTGCATCATATCTCTGATATAAAGATATTTCATCTCATCGTGTTTCGATCCATCAGGAAACACTGGGTTCTCAAAGAGCTTTACACATTGCTCTTGGTTATCATCATAGGATCCATCTCATGGTCAAGTAAATTTGTCAGAAGCTTGCGAAGCCATATGGCTTCTCACATTTGATTCTATATACTCTGCTTCTGTGGTACTCAAGGCCACAAAGTTTTGTTTTCTGCTGCATCAGGAAATCATGGTAAACTTCACGGTAAGACAACAACCGGATGTGCTCTTTCAGTCCACTGTACTCTTTGCTCAATCTGTATCGACATATCCTGCAAACTCAAGTTCACACTAGAGGCATATCTCAGGCCATATCTAACTGTGCCTCATATATATCTCAATACATGCTTTACTGCTATCCAGTGAGTCTGTCTCGACTGACTCATGGATTGACTAAGTACATTCATTGCATAGCATGAATCAGGGCTGGTGTTAACTAGATACATCAATGATCCAATCAGCCGTGGATCAATCTCGTCTAAATCATCATCATTAATTTTCTTCAAATCCATCATGGTGGTTTTGCATTATGTCATACTGAACTTCTTTTAATATTCCCGCTGTATGTTTTCCTTGACTTAGGAAAATCTCATCGGTCCTCTGTCATACTTCTTGTCTTAAGAAGTGGTGCATCATACTCATATCTTTCATCTCGAAATCAGAAGTCAAAGCTTACTTGTATCCAACAACAAGGCTTTTTGAGTAAGTCATCAAAATCAGGCTCTCGTCACCAACACTCTAATAATATAGGTTTGGATCAACAACACTCTTGCTAAAACCCAAATTCATCAAGAATCCATCCATGTGATATAGTTTCCAACTCATGGATGGTAGTACAGATGGAAGTGTATCGGGTTTACTGGATCAAGTGTTTCATCATAGACAACTTCGTCTGTTTGTGAGAAACCTCTGGCTATAGATCTCACTTTGTATTTCTCGACACTTCTATCAGATGCATGCTTGATCTTATAGATCCACTTGGAAGTCATCACAGACTTCCCTTCTAGTCTTTGAACAATATCTTATACATCATTCTTTTAAGATATACTGGTGTTCTTCTGTTATGGCATCTTGCCATACCTGTTCTCCTGTTGCTTCTCTATGACCAGAAGGCTCAAAATCAATGATGTGGCTCATGGCTGAAGAGTAGCTCGAAAAATCTCTTTGTTCTCTTGGGATGTGCCTTGAGAGGCTTGTATGTCTCTCTGCCTCCTGCAGAGTGAGCCTAGGCAAACCTTTTATGCCCTACTGCAATATCTTTGAATATATCAACTGGAGCAACTGGATTAGCTGGAATAATGTCTGTCTCCCTCTGAACTGCTGGAGGGGGAGAAGGCATTGTCTCACTGTCAATCTCCATCTGAGATTCTCTGGATCTTTGAAAGGCTATCTCTTCTTCAAGGACAAGATCTCTGCTTGTCTCAATCTGTCTCTGACCGGGGATGTCGATCTGGGATGTCTTCGAAGATTCATTGTTATCCCATAAACATATCCTTTCTCCCTGAAGGGTTTGGTTCTTCTCTTTGGGTACATGAAAATACATTGGGCACCCAAATATCCTGAAGTGTTCAATCTCAGGCGTCACTCCAGTGAAGGTTTGGGAGTTATGTTTTTCAAAGTCTGGTGAAGCCTCTTGTTCTGAACATATATTGTGTCATGCATGCTTCTGCCCATGGAATCATAGAAAGATTCTGATCATGCATTATTGCATTGATTGTCTCAAGGATGGTTCTATTCTACCTCTTTCTCAAATAGTTTTGACTCCCTCTGAAGGATAAGCATCTTCCTTTGTT